>PVLC010022913.1:12076-26313 GCA_004027655.1 Graphiurus murinus | reverse complement strand
GGTACTGGGGATTGAACTCAGGGGCATTCTACCTCCGAGCTATACCCCCAGCCCTATTTTTTATTCTTTATTTTGAAACTGAGTCTCACTAAGTTGTGGAGTGCCTCACTAGGTAGCTGAGGCTGGCCGCGAACCCGGATCCTCCGGTCTCAGCCTCCCGAATGCTGGGATTACAAGCGTGCGCCACCACGCCCGGCTTCCCCTAGGACTTTTTTTATTTTTATTTTGAAACAAGGTCTGTCTGCTGGCCTCAAAACTTTGATCTTCCTGTCTCAGCTTCCCCAAAGTACTGGGATTACAGGTGTGTGCCACTGAGCCCAGCTACATGATTTGTTTAAGAACCTCAAAGAGGTGGGGCATGGTGGTACACATTTGTAATCTCAAGTACTTGGAAGCTTGAAACAGGAGGATCGCAGGGTCAAGAATAGCCTCAGCAATGTAGCGAGACTCAGCAACCTAGTGAGACCCTGTTTCAAAACAAAAACATAAAAAGGGCTGAGGGTATGGCTTGGAGGAAGAATGCCCCTGGGTTCAATTCCCAGTAAAACACACACACACACACACACACACAGCAAAGAGAAAAGAGGTTAGTGTGGTAGGAGTGGAGTGAGTGACATCAAAGAGGTAAAGGAATGCCTAGGCAGGTACTGTAGGGTTGTTTTTTTGTTTTGTTTTGTTTTGTTTTGTTTTGTTTCGTGGTACTGGGGATTGAACTCAGGAGCATAGCAACTCCAAGCTATACCCCCAGCCCTATTTTTTATTCTTTATTTCGAAACAGGGTCTCACTAAGTTGCAGAGGGCCTCACTAGGTAACTAAGGCTGTCCACGAACCTGGATACTCCGGTCTCGGCCTCCCAAATGCTGGGATTACAAGCGTGAGCCACCACACCCGGCTATTTTTTATGTTTTAACAGAATCACTCTGTTTGCAGCACTGAAATGATCAGACTAACCAGGAAGTTATACAGTAATCCTCACGAGGGGTCACATGGGCAGTGAGGTGACAGGAAGTAGTCAGATTTCTGAATATATTTTGAAAGAAGAGGCAAAGGGATTTCCTAATAGGTGGATATAGAGTATGAGAGAAAGAGAAGAGTCACAGAAAACCTTAAGGTTTTTGGTCAGATCAACTAGAAGGACAAAATTGCCATGAATTGAGATGAGAATGTCTGTGGGGGACTGGTTTGGGATGGAAAATCAAGAACTCAATTTTGGACAGGTTAAGTTTGAGTTGCCTATTAGCAGTGGTATGCTGGTAAATGTTTAACAACTGGTTATCCAGGAAAAATAAAAAGTGTGTGTGTGTGTGCACACACGTGCATGCACATATATAAGTTTTAGGATAGTGATGTATATCACACAAAAAATAAAATATATAGTACTCCTTATTGAAAATTCCAGATGGCCAGATTATTCTCACAGAATGGTTTAACTGATTTTTGCCAAACTCTTGTATCTATAGCCAACTAATGATTACAATTGCCGAACAAGTGTAGTTCCAAGGTAAATGTTGGTTAACGTTTTTATTTACATTAATACAATAGTAAGATGAAAGCGAACAATAGAGGCCTGGCAGCACTTCTCTAGTCAATGATACCAGTGACTTTTTTGTGGAATCAGATAATCGTTTTCCAATGCTGGGAGAATATTTCCTCAATTTTTTTGTGTCATTCACAATGTAATGACTACTAACACAATATAAGCTAGGCGTAGTGACGCAGGCCTGTAACCTCAGTATTTGGGAGACTGAGACAGGCAGATCAAAGTTTTGAAGCCAGCCTCAGCAACTTAGTGAGGCTCTCAGAAACTTAGCAAGATCCTGTTTCAAAAGAAAAAATAAAATAAAGTTGGAAGTGTAGCTCAGAAGTAGAATGCCCCAGGGTTCAATCCCCAGCACCATAAATAAATAAATAAATAAATAAATAAATAAATAAATAAACTAATTAATTAAACAATACATTCTAAGTTTAGTCTACATTATTAACTTTTTTTTTTTTTTTTTGGTACTGGAGATTGAACCAAGAGGCATTCTATTTCTGAGATAGACTCTAAGTCCTATTTTATTTTTTATTTTATTTTATTTTTTTGTTTTTGTTTTGTGGTACTGGGGATTAACTCAGGGGCATTCTACCTTCGAGCTATACCCCCAGCCCTATTTTTTATTCTTTATTTTGAAACCGGGTCTCACTTTTGTGGAGTGCTTCACTAGGTAGCTGAGGCTGGCCGCGAACCTGGATCCTCCGGACTCAGCCTCCCAAATGCTGGGATTACAAGTGTGCGCCACCACGCCCGGCTTATTTTTTATTTTTATTTATTTATTTATCTTCTCAGTACTGGGGATTGAACTCAGGGGCGTTCTACCTCCGAGCTATACCCCCAGCCCTATTTTTTATTTTTTATTTTGAAACTGGTCTCACTAAGTTGTGGACGGAGTGCCTCACTAAGCAGCTGAGGCTGGCCGCAAACTGGATCCTCTGGTCTCAGCCTCCCAAATGGTGGGATTACAAGCGTGGGCCACCACGTCTGGCCCTATTTTATTTTTTAATTGGAAACAGGGTCTTGCTAAATTGCTGGGACTGGCCTTGATCCTGCAATCCTACTGGTTTAGCCTTCCAGGTACTGAGATTATAGGCATGTGCCACCAGGCTTGGCTCCCATTCTTTTCTTCAGTCTAGCCAGGCAATTAACAAAACAATAAATCAATCCCTGACTGGTAGTGTTTGCCAATTTCTGTGATGTAATACTCCTGCCAGAGTTGATTTTGAGTTACTAACATGATGATACTGAAGCAGAGTGAGGAAGATGTGAGAGTAGCACGCTATTATATAGGCTTTTTACAATACAGAAGAGATGAAAATAATCCCAAGAGCATAGGAAATAATGAAATATAGTAAATAATGAGAAAGTGATAAGCTTTTTTTTTTTTTCTCCGTTTCTGGGCATCAAACCCAGGGCCTTGCACATGCCAGGCAAGTGATCTACCACTGAGCTACAGTCCCAGCCCAAGCTTTGAATATTGCCTTCACTTAGTTTATGTAATTTAATTCTTAGTAATGGCTATGGTTAATAAGAGGTTCACAAAACCCCTAAAAATGTAACAATTGACTATTTTATTTTGTGTGTGGGGGGGTACTGGGGATTGAATTCAGGGGCATTCTACACCCCCAGCCCTATTTTACTTTTTTATTTGGAAACAGGGTCTAGCTAGGTTGCTGAGAGTCTTGCTACATTGTTGAGGCTGGCTGGGAACTTGCCATCCTCCTGTTTCAGCTTCCCAAACACAGAAGCTGGCTCTGGACACCTATCTCTAGTTAGGTTGGATATATGAATCTGGAATCACAAGAGCTCCAAGTTGGACATACCAGTTTGGGAGTAGACATGCAGAGTGAAGTCATGGTGCTGGGTGCTGATAGAGAGTGGTATGGACAGTCAAGGGAACCAAGGACAGCTCTTGAGACTCCAATATTCAGTATCAGGGTGACGAAGACATTAGGGAAATGAGAAGGAACCAGAAGAAGAAACTGAAAAAGAATAGCCAGAGGAAGAACAAGAAACCCCCAAAGAGTGCAATGTCATGGAGGCCAGGTGACAAATTTGTTCCAGAGTGGAGGGAAAGACTAATTGGTCAAATATTACTGATAAATCTAGGAAGATTAGGACTGAGAACTAAACATTGGGTTTAACAGTTTGCCCTTCAGCCTATAAAGGGAATCAAACAAAACCACGATATTTTCATTCCTCTTTGCCATTACTCATGTTGGGACTTTGTTCCCTTCTTTATCTTATTTATGCTCCATCCATCCTGCTTCCAGGCTTTCTCAGTCAGAGCCTCAATAGGAAACAGAGGACACACTCAGATTAAGTTATTTTGATGAAGGTTTCCTCCTCCTCCTCCTCCTCCTCTTCTTTCAGAACTGGGGATTGAACTCAACATTCTACCTCCAAGCTACACGCCCAGCCCTATTTTTATTCTTTATTTTGAAACAAGGTCTCACTAAGTTGCGGAGGGCCCCACTAAGTAGCTGAGGCTGGTCACCAACCTGGATCCTCCTGTCTCGGCCTCCCAAGTACTGGGATTACAAGTGTATGCTGCCATGCCGGGCTTGATAAAGGTTTCTTTACAAAGGGACTAAGTTCCAACATGTGTGTGGGAGGCAGGGGAAGACAGGGTTGGATCAGGAACCTCTCTGAGCAGTTAATAGCCCTTTAACTGAATGAGTGGGGAGAGGAAGAATCTTGCACATGAAGCCATCTGGAAAGGGGCAGGTCTCTTCCAGGATATTCACAGCCAGCCCAGGCAAACTGGCAGGGAAGTAGCCAGGGGATTAGTGTCCTGGGCCTTCCTCTCCTCCCTCTCACCAACAGCCTCCAAAGCTGGTGGGACTACAGATTTGAGCCACCGTGCCTGGGTCCCAGTATTATATGTTTTTAAAAGACATATAATAATGGGTAGCCACGTAGCCAGGCTTGGTGGCACATACTTGTAATCCCAGTATTTGGAAGGCTGAGACAAGATCTCAGGTTTGAGGTCAACCTCTGCAATTTAGCAAAACCCTGTTTCAAAATAAAAAATCAAGCTGGGTGTGGTGACACATGCTTGTAATCTTAGCACTTGGGAGGCTGAGACAGGAGGATCACAGGTTCAAGGACAGCCTCAGCAAGTAGTGAGACTCTCATCAGCCTAGCAAGACCCTGTTTCAAAATAAAAATAAAATAGGGCAGCATGCTCCCGGGCTCAATCCCCAGTACCCCCCCCATATCATATATATATATATTGATCACAGGTTTAAGGCCAGCTTCAGCAATTTAATGAGGCCCTCAGCAACTTAGCAAGAACCTGTTTCAAAATAAAAAATAAAATAGGGCTGGAGTGTAGCTTGGAGAAGTAAAACACCCCTGAGTTCAATCCCCAATACCACCAGCACTGAAAATGTTTGAAATCTATTGACCTATGACAAGTTATATACCTGTGCTTCTGTTTCAATTTTTTTTTTCTTTATTTTGAAACAGGGTCTCACTAAGTTACAGAGGGCCTCGCTAAGTAGCTGAGGCTGGATGCGAACTCATGATCTTCTTGTCTCAGCCTCCCAAGTACTGGGATTACAAGCGTGCGCCACCATGCCTGGCTCTGTTTCAATATTTTTAAAATGTGAATTATAATAGTACCTCCTGCCGCCGGGCGTGGTGGCACACGCTTGTAATCCCAGCATTTGGGAGGCTGAGACCGGAGGATCCGGGTTCGCAGCCAGCCTCAGCTACCTAGTGAGGCCCTCCGCAACTTAGTGAGACCCGGTTTCAAAATAAAGAATAAAAAATAGGGCTGGGGATGTAGCTTGGAGGTAGAATGCCCTTGGGTTCAATCCCCAGTACCGCAAAAAAAAAATAGTACCTCCTGCCTCATCAGATTATAATGAACATTAACTTAGCTAAAACATCTAAAGTGTTTGGTGTCCAGCATAGCATAAATAATTATCAGTAGCTTTTTTTGGGGGGGGGGGGCATTCTACCTAATTATCAGTAGCTTTTAATATTTTCCAACAACAAAAGCATTTTTAAAAGGCCAGTATAAAGAGCCAGGCATGGTGGCACATGTTTGTAATCCCAGTACTTGGGAGGCTGAGACAGGAGGATTGCAGGTTCACAGCCAGCCTCAGCTACTTAGTGAGGCCCCTGCAACTTAGCAAGACTCTGTTTGAAAATAAAGGATAAAAAATAGGACTGGGGGGAGGCTGAGACTGGAGGATCTGGGTTCGAGGTCAGCCTCAGCTACCTAGTGAGGCCCTCCGCAACTTAGTGAGACCCTGTTTCAAAATAAAGAATAAAAAATAGGGCTGGGAGTGTAGCTTGGAGGAAGAATGCCCCTGGGTTCAATCCCCAGTACCGCAAAAAAAGAAAAAAAAAATAGGACTGGAGGTGTAGCTCAGAGGTAGACTGCCTCTGGGTTCAATCCCCCAGTACCGCAAAAAAAAAAAAAAAAAAAAAAAAGGTCATTATAAAATTTCATTTATATTGTAGTTACTGCTATATAATATTATGCATGCAGATAGATAAAGGTGATTTACTCTATCAGATCAGATATTATTGGTAAATACTATAGCAATAAATAATCTTTTGCAAATAGGAAATAGTGTACCAAATCTCTTTCCTTTTCATGAGGCCAGGCATAGTGTGGAGCCTGGTTAGGGTGGTGGAGGTGTTGCCTTCCATTCTATCTAAGGCTGCATCCTATTAATATCATTACTGCATCTGACCAGTGGCCACAGGCTTGCTCTGCACCTGCTCTCAGAAAATTAACACAGTTCTGTTGAGAGGCTCCAGGGGAAGGGACTCTGCAGGACTTGGTTATTTAAGTATCTAAAGCACTTAGCAGCATGCCTGGCAGTCAATAAATGTGGGCTAACTTGAATTGGACTGTTGCTAATTGTTGTGTGACCTTGGTCAAGTCAGTCATTCATGGGCTCTGGACCAGAATTTCCAGCATACAAAATAAAGGAAGTTGTATGTAAGGCCAGAGGTAGAAGCACTTCTGATTTTATAATGGAGAAGCTGTGATCCAAATAAAGGAAGGGAGCTGGGCATGGTGGCACACGCTTGTAATCCCAGCATTTGGGAGGCTGAGACCGGAGGATCCGGGTTCGCGGCCAGCCTCAGCTACCTAGTGAGGCACTCCGCAACTTAGTGAGACTCGGTTTCAAAATAAAGAATAAAAAATAGGGCTGGGGGTGTAGCTCGGAGGTAGAATGCCCCTGAGTTCAAACCCCAGTACAGAAAAAAAAAAAAAAAAACAAACGAAAAAACCAAATAAACAAACAAACAAAAAAAAAAACAAATAGGGGAAGGGACTTGCCCAAGTTTAAACCACAAGTTAATAGAAGACGGAGCGTGGTAGCGCACGCTTGTAATCCCAGCATTTGGGAGGCTGAGAGCGGAGGATCTGGGTTTGCAGCCAGCCTCAGCTACCTAGTGAGGCCCTCCGCAACTTAGTGAGACCCGGTTTCAAAATAAAGAATAAAAAAATAGGGCTGGGGGTATAGCTTGGAGGTAGAATGCCCGTGAGTTCAATCCTCAGTACCGCAAAAAAAAAAAAAAAGAAGATGGAGGTTATCACTGAATCTCTCTGGTCCACGGTAGAGCACGTGGTGCACCACTGTATTGTCCATCTAATCCTATAACCCCTGGGAGCAGTGGGAAACAACAAACAAAAGATACAAATAGCAGCAGGCATAGATCTTGAAAATCTTTGCACTTAGCATGGAGAACAAAAGTAAGGTACAGAATGATACATATAACTTGACACCATTTACATAAATGTGAAGTAAATATGAATATGGGCACACAAGCCGGGCATGATGGTGCACACGTGTAATCCCAGTACTTGGGAGGCTGAGACAGGAGTTTTGCAAGTTCAAGGCCTCAGCAACGTAGCAAGATTCTCAGTAACATAGTGAGATCCTGTTTCAAAACAAAAAATAAAAATAAAAATAAAGAAAGGGCTGGGGGTGTAGCTTGGAAGTACAATGTCCTTGTGTTCAATCCCCAGTACCAAATACACACACACACAAAGTGCACACAAAATAAAAATGCATATTTTGTAAGAACAATATAAAAGCATATAGAATAAATCTATTAGGAGAATTGCCTCTAGGGGTGGAGAGAAGAAAAGAGATTAAAGGGAATAAATAAGTAAGAAAAACAAGAGAGAGGCCTTTAAGACCAAAGAGAATGTACCATGAGCTGAGGAATATATATATCTATGTTATATATAGAGTTTTGTTTTGTTTTTTTCAGTGCTGGGGATCAAACCCAGGACTTTGTACATGCTAGGCAAGTGCTCTACCACTAAGCCATATGCCCAGCCCCTGAGAAATATATTTAACTTGATTCTCTGTACCTGAAGCCCCCAAATAAAATGTAATAAGCTGTGCTTTCTTGTGGATTTTTCTCATATTAGTATGTGTAAAAGGAAAGCAGAGAGGTTGTCATTGTCTCTTTCTTTCCTTCCTTTCTTCCTTCCTTCCTTCCTTCCTTCCTTCCTTCCTTCCTTCCTTCCTTCCTTCCTTCTTTCCTTCCTTTTCTCTCTCTCTCTCTCTCTCTCTCTCTCTCTCTCTCTCTCTCTCTCTCTCTTTCTCTCTTTCTGTTACTGGGGATTGAACCCAGGGGCAGTCTACCTCCAAACTACAACCCCAGCCCTTTTTATTTCTGGGGGGCACTTGGCACTCTACCACTGAGCTGTCCCCCAGCTCGTTTTATTTTGAGACAAGTTCTTGCTAAATTACCCAGGCTAGCCTTCAACTTGTATTCCTCCTGCCTCAGTCTCCTCAGTAGCTGGGATTACAGACCACATCCAGCTCTGGTCCTTGATTTTTATAATCCCCTCTTCCTCTCCTTGGCCTCTGCCTTCCTTTAGGCCTCAGCCTCTCTCACCTGGACTCCTGAGTATCCTTCTTAGACTCCCTGCCTCCACACTTGCCACTTAATCCAATGCAACTTTCCACAAAACCACCAGAGCAGCCTTTAGACATAAAAATCTGATCATATTACTTCTGTGCGTAAATACTCCCCAGGGACTTAGTCTGTGACCAAATGACCTCAGCAGCAGTGGTGAAGCACACTAGGATTGGCTGCCTGGGTGTGCAGCCCAGTTCTGCCACTTCCTGTGAGATTTTGAAGTAAGTTAATTAACCCCACTGTGTCTCTGTTTCCTAATCTGTAAAATAGAAATAATATAACATGTACCTCATCATAGGATTGGTGGATTACATAAATTAATACTTAAGAAATTAAATATTTCAAACTACTTGATTTACCAAAATGGTTATTATTATTCTTATTCCAGGCTCTTCACAATTTGAGTCTAGTGTAATCCTTCAGCCTCATTTCCTGCCTCCCCCTCCCTGTTTTCCTGTTTTGGATGCCTGAAAGGCCACTTCCTCTCTCTCCTGCCTGATAGATTCCTACTTGATTCAAAAGCCTATCTTCAAGGAAGTCCTGCCTGGATTCCTTGCCACAGATAGGATACAATTGTTGGGGATTCTTTTTTTTGCTGGGCTGTAAATTTCTCTTTAAATGTTTATCCAATACACGGTGCCTGGCATATGGCAGGTATTTAGTAAATATATTGAAAATTTTTTTATTGCCATATAATATGCATACAGAAAGGTTAAGATATCATAAGCATACAACCTTGATAAACTTTTGCAAACTGAACAGGCTGCATAACCTGCACCCAGATCTATTTTATTTTATTTTTTTGTGTAGTACTGGGGATGGAACCCAGGGGCATTCTACCTCTGAGCTACACCCCCAGCCCTATTTTTTATTCTTTATTTTGAGACAGGGTCTCACTAAGTTGTGGAAAGCCTCACTAAGTAACTGAGGCTGGCCACGAACCTGTGATCCTCCTATCAGCCTCTCAAGTACTGGCATTACAAGAGTGCGCCATCACACCCGGCTCTCCAATCAGGATTTCTGACAGTCAAAATTAGTTTTGCCTGTTTTTGTTCTTTATCTAAATGGAATCATACAGAATGTACTCTTTTCTCTCTGGCTTGTTTCACTCATCAATATTCCATATTTTTGTGTGTAATTATAGATTGTTTCATTCTCTTGCTCTATGTACTATTAAGTTGGGTGGATATGCTACAATCTGTTTATCCTTCTTATTCCTCTGTTAATAACTACTCAATAAACATTTCTTAAATGAATGAAGAAATCTGTCCATCCTGCTACACTGTGAATTTCTTGAGGAAAGAGAAGGTTTTCATCTCTAAATCCTCAGTACCTAGCGTGGGGCCTGGTACTTGGTGGGAGCACAGTGAGTATTTGAGGAATGAACTGATGTAGAATTCCCTTGAGCCTTTGTAATTAAACTGGTCATTTCCCCATCCTCAGTGGGGCCCCAGCTTCAGATCCCTGGGTGATGCAGGTGAGTTGCTAGGCAACAGCATGAGGTTGGCTCCGGGGTCACAGTGGAGTGTGTGCTGCGAGGCGAGGAAGGCGGGCCTGCAGATAATTGGAAACACTTCTATTCAGCAGCCTCTGAACTGCCTCTGGTTTCTCCCCTCCAGCCCATCCCCCTTCACCCCATCCCCTCCCCCACTCCAGCTGCAGAGGGATCCTTCTAAAACAAGCATCAGATCCCTGCACTCCCCCATGCTAAAACCTCCTGGCTCTCAGGAAACCAAGAGTCAGGGAGCTGAAACAAGATGCTCAAAGTCCACATAACAAGTAGAGTACAGAGGTAACCCCAGCTTGGTCTCACTCTAAAACCCAAGTTCTTTCCAGTGGTTTGGTTTCAGACAAATGGAAATTGGGGTACTCACTGGTGACCACAGCCCTGCTCTCTTCGTCCACGTCCTCTATGGAGTAGGTGTTTCTGCAAATGACTTTGAAGGTTCTCTCCAACTTGATATCTGAAATTTGGGGTCTGGTGTTCTGATTGGTGAGTTCTGATCTGGAAAGCAGCAGCCTCTTCCCTGGCCTCACTGATCCACAAGAGTTGAAAGCACTTGACCCAGACAGTAGGAACAAAGGAGGGGTATTGGGAAAGGTTTCAGGACATTTTGAACAATGAGCAGGAGGCAGCCAGGTGGAGACAAAGGGACTTTGAAGAAGGCAGTTCCATGGGTGGCATGGGCTTAGGAGGCATTTAGTAAACTGATTGAGGGGCTGGGAATGTGCCTCGGGGATAGAGGCCTTGGGTTCAATCTCCAGCACTGCTGGAAAAAAAAAAAAAGGATACGCAGGGCATGATGGTACACACCTATAATCCCAGTACTTGGGAGGCTGAGACAGGAAGATCTTGGGTTTGAGGCCGGCCTCAGCAATTTAGCAAGGTTCTTAGGAATTTAGTGAGACTCTGTTTCAAAATAAAAAATATAATAGGCCTGGGGGTGTAGCTCAGAGGTAGAATGCCCCTGGGTTTAATTTCCAGTACTACTACTACTACTACTACTACTACCACTAATATAATAATAACAATAATAATAATACAATCTGAGCCGGGCGTGGTGGCGCACGCTTGTAATCCCAGCATTCGGGAGGCTGAGACCGGAGGATCCGGGTTCGCGGCCAGCCTCAGCTACCTAGTGAGGCACTCCGCAACTTAGTGAGACCCGGTTTCAAAATAAAGAATAAAAAATGGGGCTGGGGGTATAGCTTGGAGGTAGAATGCCCCTGAGTTCAATCCCCAGTACCGCAAAAAAAAAAAACCAAAAAAAAAAAAAAAAAAAATACAATCTGAAGTCTACTTTCTAGGTGAAATTGTGGCTCTTTCAAGTATTCATTTTCTCACTTACTTTACTTATTCCACAGATATTTTTCATGAGCCATGTACCCTATGTTCCAACCACATGGAGCTTCTCACTGGTCCTCACTCAATGAACAAAAGCTTCATTCCCCTCCAGGCTTGGCACTTGCACACGGTTCTAAGGGAAGCTATGATAATACATCTGTAGTCTGGTTGTGGGATGGAGAAAGGGTATGTGAAGGAAGGCTTCCATGAGGAAGTGTCACTCAAACTGATACCAGGAAGATGTGTCCTGTTAGCCAAGTCAGGAATGGGGAACAGGGAACTGGTCTAGGTGAAGGAACAACAGGTATAAAGGCTCAGAGGCAAGACATCATGGCACTTTTGGGAAAGTAGAATATACTTCCTGCAGCAAATTCTTACACATTGCAAGCCTCCACTCACATATGGCCCTTGTCCTTTGTGGAGCCATCCCCAATTGTCCCAGGGAGACTTTCACCCTCTCATGTTCCCTGAAACCTTACAATATCTTTTCTTAGAGGAGTTATCACATTATATTGCTGTTATCTGGGTTGTAATATTTTGTTTGCATTTGTCTGCCTCCTAAAGGCTGTAAATTCCTTGAAGCCAGGACATGATGTCTGCTTCTGGTTTGCAACAGCAACTAGTGAACAGTGGGCACTCAAATATTGCAGAGTGACTGTATAAATGAACAAGTATTTGCATGTCTTTCTCCTCCACTGAACCATGAATTTTTCAAGTGCAAGGATCCTGGCAGGGTGTGGTGATGCATGCCTGTAATCTCAGTACTTGGGAGTCTGAGACAAAAGGACTGCTGGTTCGAGGCCAGCCTCAGCAACTTAGACCCTTAGCAACTTAGCAAAACCATGTTTCAAATTTTTAAAAAATTTCTTGGCTTTGAGTACAGAGGAGAATGCACAGGCTCTCAGAGAAAGACTGAGGAAAAATATCATTTGAACCACATACTAGTTATGTGACCTTGAGTGAGTTACTTAATCTTTTTTTTTTTTTTTTTGGTACTGGGGATTGAACTCAGGGGCATTCTACCTCCGAGCTATACCCCCAGCCCTATTTTTTATTCTTTTTTTTTTTTTCAGTACTGGGGATTGAACTCAGGGGCATTCTACCTCAGAGCTATACCCCCAGCCCTATTTTTTATTCTTTATTTTGAAACTGAGTCTCACTAAGTTGCGGGGTGCCTCACTAGGTAGCTGAGGCTGGCCGCAAACCCGGATTCTCCAGTCTCAGTCTCCCAAATGCTGGGATTACAAGTGTGTGCCACCACACCCGGCGAGTTACTTAATCTTCCTTGCCTTCAGTTTCCCAGTGGTCAAATAAATGAAGCAATAGTTTCAGCCTTACAGGGTTGCTATGACGGTTGAATGAGATGTATATAAATTGCCTAGCTCATAATAAGTACTATTATGAATGAGTGGACAACTGATTGGTATAGCAGTGGCTGAAGAGAAGACAAAGGAGAAGAAAAACAAGGAAAAGTCAATCCTCCTCTCTTTTTTCTTCTGTTACCATAGGCTGAATTTTATTTGGAGCAAAATTCAATTATTTCCTATCAAATAGGCATGGCTTGCTGACAGAATTAACCCCAATTGGATACTAGATAAATATCTTTGAATTAAGATGTCAAGACCTATTTTGATTTTATTTTTATTTTCCTTTAGAAATTTAACTATTATCTTGGATACAATGGTGCATGCCTTTAATTCCAGTACTAGAAGGCTGAGATGAAAGGATCTTAGGTTGAAGGCCAGCCTCAGCAACTTAGCAACACCTTGCTTCAAAAAAAAAAAAAAAAAAAGAGAGAGAGATAAAAAGGGATGGGGAATGTAGCTCAGAGGAGCAACATTTTGCTTCAAAAAAAAAAAAAAAAAAAGAGAGAGAGAGAGAGCGAGCCGGGCGTGGTGGTGTATGCTTGTAATTCCAGCATTTGGGAGGCTGAGACCAGAGGATCCAGGTTCTCGGCCAGCCTCAGCTACCTAGTGAAGTTCTCCGCAACTTAGTGAGACCCTGTTTCAAAATAAAGAATAAAAAATAGGGCTGGGAGTGTAGCTCGGAGGTAGAATGCCCCTGGGTTCAATCCCCAGTACCGCCAAAAAAAAAGAGAGAGAGAGAGAGTTAGATAAAAAGGGATGGGGAATGTAGCTCAGAGGTAGAATGCCACTGGGTTCCATCCCCAGTACCCCCCCCAAAAATTTTAATTCTATGTATTTATGGGATACAGTGTGTTAACGCAATATAAATATATAGTGTGTAATGATCATATTATCATTTCAATAGTATTAGCATTTAATCTCCTAAACATTAAAAGTGTTATTGACACATAATAATTGCGCATATTTTGCATATTTTGAGGTACAGTCTAATATTTCAATCATGTATACGATGTGTACTGATCAAATCAGGGTAATTAGCATTTCCATTTCTTTACCGTGACTTTGTGTTTGGAGCTTTAAAGCTCCTCTCTTCTAGTTATTCATAAAATACACAATGGGTTATTGTAAACTATAGCCACCCAACTAAGGCTGTAAAACACCAGAACTAATTACTTGTATTTAACTGTATCTCGGTACTTGTTACCAAAGTCACAATGAGAGATCATCTCACACTCATTAGAATGGTTATTATAAAAAAGACAAAGAATAACAAAGGCTGGCAAGGATATGAAGAAAAGGGATCGCTTATATACTATTGGTGGGAATGTAAATTAGTATAGCCATTATGGAGCATAATATAAAAGTTCCTCAAAATAGATACATTAAGCCGGGCGTGGTGGCGCACGCTTGTAATCCCAGCATTCGGGAGGCTGAGACCGGAGGATCCGGGTTCGCGGCCAGCCTCAGCTACCTAGTGAGGCACTCCGCAACTTAGTGAGACTCGGTTTCAAAATAAAGAATAAAAAATAGGGCTGGGGGTGTAGCTCAGAGGTAGAATGCCCCTGAGTTCAATCCCCA
>PVLC010022913.1:0-11976 GCA_004027655.1 Graphiurus murinus | reverse complement strand
GATACATTATATCACCTAGCTATCCTACTTCTCAGTATATATCCAAGATGATATCAGCATATCAGAGACACCTGTACATCCATGTTTATTGCTGTAATATTCACAATAGCTAAGATACGGAATCAACCTAGATTTCTCTCAATGGATAAATGGATAAAGGAAATGTGGCATATATACACAATGGAATATTATTCATCCATAAAAAAGAATGATATCCTGTCATTTATAGCGTAAGGGGGGACCCAGGAATCCCATCGGAGGCCGGAGGAACAGAGTGATAGAGAGGGAGAAAGTTTATTGTTCCTGAGTACAAAGGGAAACAACCAATATTTATAGGTAGGGTAGGGGGTGGTCTTGCAGGACCAGGTTCGGGGCTTCATAGGGTGGGACGAAGGGGAAGAAATTGGAGCCGGCCAGGGGTAATAGGCTGGCTGGTTCCTGGGCATGGGAAGGCACCGCCAGCTGACTGCTGATGCCTGGAAGAGAACCCAGAATTGTGCCATGTTGGGGTACTTTATGAGGATTCTGTTCCAACAATAGCAAGAAAGGGATAGACCTGGATGACATTATGTCAGGTGAAATAAGCCAGACACAGAAAGACAAATACTGCATGTTTTCTCTCATATGTGGAAGCTAAAAAAAAAAAAAAAAAAAAAGTCAATCAGAATATAAGATAGAAGGAGGTTGGATGCATAGTGGGCAATTCCCCTTTATCCCTAGACAAGAAGAATTTTTTTTCCCTCCCATTCAGGGAGTTCCAAATGGGAACTCCCTAAATGGGTACTGTGTGCTCTGCCCCCCTCAGGCTTCCCCACTTTCCCTATCCTTTTATTCTCTTTGGTACCATCTGTGAGTATCAGTCTGTTTCCTCCCCAGGCTGAAAGCTCTTGGAAGTCAGGAAGCAGGACGGATTCTTACCCCTGACTGTTCAGTGCCTAGTAAAGTGCTGGGCCCATGGGGAAGCAGCTCTCATTAGCCACAAGTGAAGTCTAAATATAAGGAACAATGACTCTGAATAATACATTCAGGGTGATTACAGACTTTTATTTCTACTCATTAAAAAAAAAATCTTTCCTGGTAGCAATGTTCTGTTTGGGGCCAGTGACTTGGTTTTATTGAAAGACCTTAAAGTGCTGTTGAGCTGAGCAAAAGAGAGTTCAGAAAGCCTTTTCTTGGCAGGGACTCAATCCTTTCTTTCTATTATGTCAGTTTCTTTAAACAAAAAAGGATTTGAAAAATCTTTTTCAATTGATTCTCTTGTAAACACTCAAAGAAGGAATGTCTATCCTGTGACCAGACTGTGACTGACTCTAAGAATAAAGTGGAGGTCTCGAAATTGTAAAGACATGACATGCCTAAACCTTCCCACCTACATATTGTGTGTAATTGGCAACAATTTTCCCCTCCCCCAGCCCCTGATTGAGAGACAGCTCACTTCCTATTAGAAGAAAACCAGATCATTAACCCGGGAACCTGAGTCTTGGAAAGAGTTGATTTTAGCAGAACGTGCGTCCAGGGGGAGCGGAAGGCAGGAAGCCTGCGTTTTCTCTCTGCTCCAGTCCACCTGGTACCTGGACTTAGCACCATGCTTGTGATTGGCCTCAGCTTTTCCCCTCTCTCCTGGGACACGTTGCAGCCTTCGAAATATTTGGGCAGATGTTTCCTGTGGAAAATGTTCCACAGGGCTACCCTCTGTTGCATGGGTTTCTGGTAGAACTTTCACAGGTTTGAGGCTGGGCTCTATATCAAGGTCCTAGGGGATATACTGCATTTGTAAGGGGTCTGTTGTAATATTAGAAAGTTCCTTCTTAGAAATTAATTTGTATTTTCAACAATTAAAAGCTTTTTTTTTTTTTTTTTTGTATTGGGGATTGAACCCAGGGGCATTCTACCTCTGAGATACACCCCCAGCCCTATTTTTTATTCTTTATTTTGAAACAGGGTCTCACTAAGTTGGGGAGGGCCTCACTAAAGTAACTGAGGCCGGCCTCGAACCTTCAATCCTCTTGCCTCAACCTCCCAAGTACTAGAATTACAAGCGTGTGCCACCATGCCCAGCTTTATTTTAATTTTCATTTTGCAACAGTGTCTTGCTAAGTTGCTGAGGGTCTTGATGAGTTGCTGTTGCTGGTCTTGAACCTACAATCCTCCTGTATCAGCCTCCCAAGTACTGAGATTCCAGGCATGTGCTACCATACCTGGCTAAAACCTCTTTTTGTTATTGGGAAACTGAAATTTGTCAACTCTACGCTCCTTATTAATGCTATGGGTTGGGACATGTTACTTAACCTCTCTGGCACTCACTCTTTTTCTTTGTGAAAAAGATTTTTCATTTTATTTTTTTTATTGAAGGGGTCTTTATTTACTTATTTTTACACCTCTTATGCCATGAATTCATAGGGAATGGGTTCCAGCAGCTCAGGCTCCCTTCTATTGGTTCTCACAAAGTGTGCTTCTCTGGGTGAAGCAGGCTGGCGCTTCAGCTGAACTCAGTTACATTTCTCTTTGCCTTCCTTCTTCTGATTATTTTCCTTCACCTGCCTCAGGAAGCTATCTCGACTCTTAGAGTGCTTAATATGCTCAATACACACATTAATTCTCTTAGCAAGAATCTTGCCCTTGACTTGCTTGTTTACAACAATGCCAACAGCACGATGGGTGACATTATAGACTCTTCCGGTTTTGTCATGGTAACATTTGTCAGGTATTCCTTGAACAGTACCCATTCCTTTAATGTCTACAATATCACCCTTCTTATAGATTCCCATATATGTGGCCAAAGGAACAACTCCATGTTTTCTAAAAGGCCTAGAGAGCCAGGGATGGTGGCGCACGCTTGTAATCCCAGCAATTGGGAGGCTGAGACCGGAGGATCCGGGTTCACAGCCAGCCTCAGCTACTTAGTGAGGCACCCTGCAACTTAGTGAGACCCTGTTTCAAAATAAAGAATAAAAAATAGGGCTGGGGGTGTGGCTCAGAGGTAGAATGCCCCTGAGTTCAATCCCCAGTACCGCAAAAAAATAAAATAAAATAAAAAATAAAAGGCCTAGAGAACACATAAGGGGTTCCTCTCCTCATCCCCTTTGTGTTCGTCATTTTTAGGCAGCGAGAACCAATTTTTCATTTTAGAAATAACAGTTCTGGCCTCCAAGGGTTGTGATAAGATACATAGGGAGAGAAGTTATATGAAAATTGTGGCACAAAATAGTCACTTATAAATGACAACTGTTATTAGTGTTACACCCTTGAACCAAAGGCTAAGCTCTGTCCAGTTTCTGACCCAATCAAGGCCAACAAGGAGCAGACTGCCTCACATCTAGCAGCAAGAATTAGACCTGGTTTTAAAGGCTAGGTTTGAGCCCTGGTACAGTTTGTACAACTGTCTTCTGCTAAAACTCTACCACTTTGTACCTCTGCCCCATGGCTGACAGCCTGCCTAGATTCTACTAATCCTAACCCTTGTAGAAAGTGGGAATAGATCCGGTTCCTTATGTCACTGGCTGGTATATGTCTGTGAACAGATAACCTAGCATCACAATGCCCCTCCCATCAACTCTTATCACTATCATTTGCTGCCTAGACTCTGGCTTCCTGCCACCCTGACCACATATCCAGAGCATGTCTGAGCTTATCACATTTTTTTTTTTTTTTTGTAGTACTGGGGATCAAACCCAGGGACATTCTACTTCCGAGATACATCCCCAGCCCTATTTTTTAGTCTTTATTTTGAAACAGGGTCTCATTAAGTTGCAGAGAGACTCACTAAGTAGCTGAGGCTGGCTGTGAACCCAGATCCTCCAGTTTCAGCCTCCCAAGTACTGAGATTATAAGTATGCACCACCATGCCTGGTTCCTTATCACATTCTTTGAACATTGTAAGTTGGCCCAAAGGTTGTTCAGGGGCTGGGATGTAGCTCAGTGGTAGAGTACTTGCTTAGCAAAGTGAGAGGCCCTGAGTTCCATCTCTAGCACTTCAAAAAAAAAAAAAAAGTGCTATGTATATGTATGTTAATGTCAACATGATTTACATTATGATGTGAGACAATAATGCACAAATAAAAGCACATTAAAAAAAAGTTCTTTAGCCCTTTCACTAGGTTTCCACTTCCTCTTTCTTCCCCCAGTCTCAGGGGAAAAAATAAATTAACATTTATTAGATGCCAGGCAACTTATATATCCTATTTATTTATTTAATTAATTAGTTGATTAATTACTTTTGTGTTACTAGGGATTGAGCCCAGGGGCATTCTCCCTCTGAGCTATACCTCCAGCCCTATTTTATTTTTATTTTGAAACAGGATCTTGCTAGGTTGCTGAGAGTTTCACTACTTGCTGAGGCTATCCTCAAACCTGCAATGCTTCTGTCTCAGCCTCTCAAGTACTGGGATTACAGGCCTGTGCCACCACACCCACCTGAGGTTAGGGCTTTAGCATATGAATTTTGGGGCTGGACACAATTTAGTCCATAAGGGTTCTAAGAAGTAGGCAACAAGCCAGGCGTGATGGCACACACCTGTAATCCCTGTACTTGGGAGGCTGAGACAGGAGGATGACAGGTTCGTCGACAGCCTCAGCAACTTAGTGAGGCTCTCAGCAACCTAGCAAGACCCTGTTTCAAAACAAAACAAAACAAAATTTTTTTTAAAAGGGCTGGGGGTGTAACTTGGAGGTAGAATGCCCCTGGGTTTAATTCCCAGCAACACACACTCACACACACACACACACACACACACACACACACACACGTAAGCAACAGAAACTGACTCTTGCTGATTTTAGCAGAAAAAAAAATTATTAAAAGGGCCCTGAGAACCGGGCGTGGTGGCGCATGCTTGTAATTCCAGTACTTGGGAGGCTGAGACAGGAGGATCATAGGTTTGAAGCTAGCCTCGACAACTTAGCGAGGCTCTTTGCAACTTAGTTAGACCCTGTTTCCAAATAAGAAATAAAAAAAAAGGGCTGGGGGGGGGGGTTCAATCCCCAGTACCAAAAAAAAAAAAAAAAAGTCACTGAGGATTTCACCAACTAGGTTGCAGGGAAGCCTTGAGAAAATAGAGTGGAATGAGAGAGGCGAGGCAAGTGAGTGCCCGGCCCGCATCCCAGATCATATCTCCAAACCAGTTTCCTGCTAGGAGCATTGACACTGTTTCTCTGGATCCTGCATGCTGTTGCTGCTCCCTGGAAATTCTTGCCTGCTGCTGTTCTCACTGTGCCCCAAGAATGGATTCTCCGTGGTCCTTGCTCCTTTAGGTCACCAGCTCCTGAACAAACTTCTGACCAGGTGCATCTAACTGGAGGACACATTCATCCCTCCCCTGCAGGGATGAAGACAGGCATCTTGTGTTCTCTGCTTCTATATTAGGCTTTCTGCCTTTCACCAACAACTCATAAAGAGTCTCCCTGTAGGGAGGAGGTCCAGATGTGTGGACACTCAGTGTTATGAGTGCCCTCTACACTCAACAGACAGTTATTGAAGAATATAAAGATAACCAAGACACAGCGTCTGCCTTCAAGAGTTCCAAGTCTGGTATGGTGGGAGACAGATGAATAAATGGGCAATTGGAATGTACTTTGATAATGGCCATGACAGAGGAAAGTGGAGGGGACTGTGGGACTACAAAGAAAAGGAACCAACTAGCCTGGGGGGATCAGGAGAAATCAGGGAAGAACTTCTGGAAAGATGATATCTGAGACCCACAGGACAAAGAAATGTTTGCTAATTTTTTTTTTCTTTTCTTTTCTTTTTTTATGGTGGTGGTACTGGGGATTGAACCCAGGGGCATTCTATCTCCAAGCTAGACTCCCAGCCCTTTTTACTTTTTATTTTGGAACAGTCTTGCTAGTTTGCTGAGAGTCTTGCTAAGTTTTTGAGGCGGTCCTTGAACCAGCGATCTTCCTGTTTCAGCCTCCAAAGCAGGAATGTTTGCTAAGAACTATGTTCTAGTTCTTCCATCCAGGGCACCTCTTTTCAAAGCTTAGAGTATAAGGCACTTTGCTTAGCACCTCTAATTGAAAAAAGTGCCAAATCCTAACCACTAGACCAGCAGGGAGCAACGAGCACCTCTAATTGAGCAGTATTTCATCATTGGCTAGGTATCCAGGCTCCTGATCTGAGGACAGAGATTGGACACTATTTTCTGCAATACAGAGAAATATTACCATATCCCTTCTTTCATTAATAATCCCAGTCATTTTAGGAGGTTTTTAGAACTGCCCAGCCTGTGCTAGGCAGAGGTTAAAAATTAGAGAAAGAGAAACTATGACCATACTATTAAGGAGCTTATAGTCAGGCTCTGGAGAAAAAAAGACATGTAGTGGGGCTCAGAGAGTGTGCTGGGGAGGGTCGGCTGGCCACTCAGACTCACTCCCACAGGCTGGCATTACCATGGTCTAGCATCTGACAGGCTCAGAACGCTGGTTTTGCACATAGGAGGAGTAGATGCATCTCTCAGAATAGAGATTTATCCTCAGACTCACTACGGCTGATGCATAAACCAGAAGTTCATTTATTAATTTGCAAAAGGAAAGTATTTTAAAATCAAATTTAATTTGCAAAGCAGACCAGAACACTCACATCAGAGATCAGTGCATTTTTTCTCTTCCTCTGAGCAGGCCAGATGGGAAGCCGAGAATCAGAGGGTAGCTGGTCATTGGCCTGGAATGAGAGAAGGGGTGTGAGTCAAACAGAGAGACCTCTCTGTTAGTGACCTGAGACACAATTCACTTTAGCTGTGTTTCTTAGTCCATTAGAATCACCTGGGGAGCTGGGTGTGGTGGCTCACACCTGAAATCTCAGCTACTCAGGATTGAATCCAGGGGCATTCTACCTCCAAGCTATACCCCCAGCCCTATTTTATTTTTTATTTTTGAAACAGGGCCTCACTAAGTTGCTGAGACTGATCTCAAACCTGAAATCCTCCTATTTCAGCCTCCCAAGTACTGGGATTACAGGTGTGTGCCACCATGCCCAGCACTGGGGAGATTTGTGTGTGTGTGTGTGTGTGTGTGTGTGTGTGTGTGTGTGCCCGCGCGCACGTGTGTATTACTGGGAATTGAACCTAGAAGCATTCTGCCCCCAGACCAATTTTATTTATTTGGAAACCGGGTCTCACTAGGTTGTTGAGAGCCTCACTAAATTGCTGAGGCTCTTCTCCAACCTGTGGTCATCTTGTCTCAGCCTCCAAGTACTGGAATTACACACATGCATCACCACTCCCAGCTCGGGGGAGATTGTGTGTGTGTGTGTGTGTGTGTGTGTGTGTGTGTGTGTGTGTGTGTGTTACTGAGGATTGAACTCAGGGGCAATTTACCTCTGAGCTACACTCCCAGACCTAGTTTTTATTCTTTATTTTGAAACAGGGTCTCACTAAATTGCAGAGGGTCTCACGAAGTATCTGAGGCTGGTTGTGAACCTGCGATCCTCCTGGCTTAGCCTCCTAAGTACTGGGATTACAAGCATGTGCTACCACACTCATCTTATTTTTTGTTTTGAAACAGGGTCTTACTAAATTGCAGAGGGCCTCACAAGATTGTTGAGGCTGGCCTCAAACCTGCTATCCTCCTGTTTCAGCCTTCCAAGTACTGGGATTACAGATGTGTGCCACCATACCTGACCTGGGGAGATTTTTAAACTACTCATGCCTGAGACCCACTCCCTGAGATTTCAGTTCAGTTGGTCTATGGTAAAACCGAAACAGGAATCTTATTTTCTTTCTTTCTTTCTTTTTTTTCTGCAATACTGGAGATTGAATCCAGGGACATTCTATCTCCGACCTACATCCCCAGCCCTATTTTTTATTCTTTATTTTGAAACAGGGTCTCAATAAGTTGTGGAGGGCCTCACTAAGTAGCTGAGGCTGTCCTCAAACCTACGATCCTCTTGTCTTAGCCTCCCAAGTACTGGGATTACAAGGGTGTGCCACCATGCCTGGCTAGGAATCTTATTTTCAAAGCTGCTGAGACAAGTCTAACAGGCAGCAAAGGGCTTCTTTCTAGGTCTTACAAGGAAATCACTCTGGATGCCTCTGTAAGTGTTTATACAGCGTTACTAATAATTTTAATGGGCTCATATTAAGCAAGATGTTTTTATTTGTTTTTTTGTTGTGGTACTGGGGATTGAACCCAGAGGCATTCTACCTTTCAGCGATACCCCAGCCCAGTTTTATTTCTTATTTGGGAACAGTGTCTCACTAGGTTGACAAGTCTCACTATTTGCTGAGGCTGTCCTTGAACCTGTGATCCTCCTGTCTCAGTCTCCCAAATACTGGGATTACAAGCGTGGGTCACGACGCCCGGCTAAGCAAGATGTTTTAAATAAAAATAGAAATGTATAACTGAATTTAAAAAATAAAAAATGACTCAAAAGACTGATGAATGGTAACGTTGTAAAAAGACATGATGAAAAGAATTGGAGCTGTCTCCCTCCACCCCCGTAGCCCCCCACCCCCACCACTCCAAGGACACCCTACCACTGAGCTATGTCCCCAGCCATTTTTTACTTTGGGACAGGGTCTCACTAAGTTGCCTAGGCTGGCCTGGAACTTGTGATGCTCCTGCCCCAGCCTCCCAAAGAAGCTAAGATCACAGAGGTGCTCCACCACAGCCAGTTTGGAGCTGTCATTTTTCTTAAAAACAAAACAAGCCGGGCGTGGTGGCGCAGGCTTGTAATCCCAGCATTCGGGAGGCTGAGACCAGAGGATCCGGGTTCGCGGCCAGCCTCAGCTACCTAGTGAGGCACTCCGCAACTTAGTGAGACCCAGTTTCAAAATAAAGTAAAAAATAGGGCTGGGGGTATAGCTCAGAGGTAGAATGCCCCTGAGTTCAATCCCCAGTACCGCAAAAAACAAACAAACAAAAAAAACAAAACAAAAACTCACAACAACAAAAAATACACATTTTAAATATTAGACAATGTTGATTGACTATTGTCTATCATGGTGGGGTGATTAATACTGCTCTATTTCTCTCCCTTCTTTCTGCTACCTCTTGATTTTTATTACTCTTTTTTTTTTTATTTTTTTTTTTATTTTTTTTGCGGTACTGGGGATTGAACCCAGGGGCATTCTACCTCCGAGCTATACCCCCAGCCCTATTTTTTTTTTTTTATTCTTTATTTTGAAACCGAGTCTCACTAAGTTGCAGAGTGCCTCACTAGGTAGCTGAGGCTGGCCGCGAACCTGGATCCTCCGGTCTCAGCCTCCCGAATGCTGGGATTACAAGCGTGCGCCACCACGCCCGGCTTACTCTTTTTTTTTAAACTTTGCTGAGATTCATAATGTTTATGCTTTATTTTACAACCAAAATTCCCCTAGTCATTTAGGCTTAGTTCTAGATTTAAATAGATTTAATCTTCACCACTGCTGTGACATAGGAAAAACCAAAATATTTTTCCTACTTTCTTCTCTCATATGGTCACAAGGTCACTAAACACAGCAAAGTGTGTGTGTGTGTGTGTGTGTGTGTGTGTGTGTGTGTGTGTGTGTGTTTTACTGGGGATTGAATTCAAAGTTACCATATGACTGTGACCATTATAATGTCTTTAAAGTGAGAGCTAGGCCATCAACTTTCCTTTTTCTTCAGGATATTGCCTATCACCTATGATAGTTATAAATGACTTACAATAATCTTCATAGTTAGCAGTGCTTAAAAAATAATAGAGGGTGAATCACACAAAAGGCTACTATTAAGACAATTGTTAAAGTGAATAAACCAGAATTATATATGTCAACATGGTTAAATCTCAAAAGCAAACATCAAACAAAAAAAAAAATCAAGCTCCAAAAAAACAGTTATGGTATGAAATTATGTATATAAAGTTAGAAGCTGGGTGTGGTGGCACATGCTTAAATAAAAATAAAATAGGGCTAGGGGTATAGCTCTGAGTTAGAATGCCCCTGAGTTCAGTTCATAGACACACACACACACACACACACACACACACACACACACACACACACACACAGAGTAAATAAATATAAAAAATAATCAGGGCTCTTTGGATTGCTTATGGGGTTGAGGAAAGGGAAATACGAAAATATATGGTAGGTCTTTAGCAACTTGTGCCAGGACACAGAAGCCAATACAAAAGAGCTCCTACCAGCCAAAGCTCAAACCATCTGAGCAACAAAATAAATAACCATAGTATTGGACTATAATCCAAACAATGAAATAAATATCACTGAGTTTTTATTGATATAAATAAATGATTGAATAAATAAACAAGTAGGGGAGAAGGAAAACTCTTCCTCACAGAAGAACTTCAACTGTGACTCAAGAGACAGGATCGGGGGTGGGGCTAAGAAAGAAGCAGAACAACACTTTGTGGAGAGTGAAAGGAAGTGAATTTCAGGAAAGAATAAATGCTCTTTTTCTCCTCAATGGATTGGGAGCTCATAGAGGGAAGGAACTATCTTTTCTTTGGCTCCTCCACACACCCAGTTTCTTTTCTTATGCTAGAGCTTACTACAATGGTAGGGTGGTCTGAAGAGGTGCTGAATAAGACAGTCTGAGTCAGGAGCTTTAACATTCTGAGGTTACCAGGAAAGGTAAGTACTGGGGCTGGCTGGCTGGGATGAGTCTTTGAAGAACTAGGAGGACTTGGTATAAGGAAGGACTTGCAAAGTTAGTATAAATAAGGTAAGATCCCAGGAGAATTCAGTGGCAAGGAGGGGGATTCTTGTTTTTTTTTTTTGTTTTTTGTGGTACTGGGGATTGAACTCAGGGGCATTCTACCTCTGAACTATTACCCCCCCCCCCCGTCTTAGTTTACTCTTTTTTTTTTTAAACAGGGCCTCATTAAGTAGCTGAGGCTGACTGCGAATAGGATCCTCCAGTCTCAGCCTCCCAATTCCTGGGATTACAAGTGTGCATCACTACACCTGGCTAACAACCCTGATTCTTAATAGTGCAGAAAAAAATGCTTCTAATACTAAGCCCCTGAATGGTGATTCACTGGTTTGATTTAATTAGTTCCAGGTTATCATGACACCATACAGAGACTCCTGAAAGCTGGGCCACTTAAATCATACTTAAAAACAAATAATATCACTTGCTTTATTTTTTCAGCAACCTATTAAAGATGATTTTTATTGAACTGCTCATGATGGTACATGCCTATAATCACAGTTCTTGGGAGGCTGAGACAGGAGGATTGTAGGTGCAAAGCCAGAATATGGTAATTTAACAAGATTCTGTTTCAAAATAAAAAGGTCCAGGGTTGTAGTTTAGAGGTAGAATGCTCTTGGGTTCAATCTCCATCGTGCACACACACACACACACACACACACACACACACACACACACGAATATTAATTAATTAATTATTGCTCTAAGTTACTGAGGCTAGCTTTAAACCTGCAGTCCTGCTTCTCAGCCTCCCAAGTACTGGGATCAGTCACAGGCATATACCACCATACCACCCACCCACAAAGTTTTGTTTATTGAGTACCTGGTATATACTCTGGCTCAAGTGCTGATTTATGAAACCTATGACCTAATGAACAGAGAATGAAGAAATATTTTCAAGTGTGATAAATGGCATAAAGGAGAAACATAGGCTATTATAGAACCATATAATAAAAAGGTCTAAAACTTATCTTCAGGTCAGGGAAAGCTTACTTCAGAATTAAAGTTTACAGGTGTGCACCACCACACCCATTATACTAGAATTTGGGAGGCTAAAACAGGAGGATCACAGTTTGAGATCAGCCTCAGCAACTTAGCAAGACTCTCAGCAACCTAGTGAGAATCTGTTTCAAAACAAAAAATAAAAAAGGCTAGGGAAGTAGCTCAAAGGTAGAACACTCCTGGGTTCATCAACCCCCAGTACAAAATGAAGAAGAAAAAGAAGAAGAAGAAGAAGAAGAAGAAGAAGAAGAAGAAGAAGAGGAGGAGGAGGAGGAGGAGGAGGAGGAGGAGGAGGAGGAGGAGGAGGAGGAGGAGGAAGAAGAGGAGGAGGAGGAGGAGGAGGAGGAGGAG
>PVLC010022912.1:0-26140 GCA_004027655.1 Graphiurus murinus | reverse complement strand
TTTTTTATTGTAGTAATTCATGCAATATAGCATACATCTTTGTTAAGTACGAGTTGTTGACAACATATTTGCACACAGTTCTCATTTGACCCTTTCCCCAATTCCCACCCCAATCCCCTCCCCTTCCCTCCCCCTCAGGTTCACTTCGGTGAGTGACCTTGATATGATTGTGTAATTACATCATGTGCTTTAGGGCGTCCCTCTGCCCCCTGCATCCACTACAATTAAATCAACTTTCTTGCTTATCGAGGGTCTCTCCTTTTCATCTGGAGACCCTCCTATGCCACATCCTCTCCCTAGCATCCACATATTAGGGAGAACATATGCTTCTTAACTCTTTGTGACTGACTAATCTCACTTAACATAATGTTTTCCAGTTGCATCCATTTCCCTGATTTCCCTGCAAAGAACATGATTGTTTTTTTCTCTTTCTATTTTTTTTTTATTGTCTGGTTTTAAAGGTATACATGGAATCTGAATTGCAAAGGAATGGTGTGAACACAAGAGGAAAGAAGATAGCCCTCTGAAGTAGAAAGCCTCAAACAAAAAATACATAATGGAGTTTTAGTAGATAAGGACAAGAACAAATTTTTCATTTAAATCCCTGAGATAATTCAATAGTTTATCACGCTTACATTGCATAATTAATAGAAGATAAAACAAAATAATATATAAGCAATATTAATTAATATATGATAGCATAATCTAATATATATGGCATGAGTTTGGCAGTAGAGTAATTAAATAGAAATATCAAGGTAAGATTGGAATGGCTCTATATATTACACAATTTAGTAAAATTTCTGTGATAAGTTGAAATTCATACTATGAACTTAGTGAATGTGTTAGGGGTCAACTATTAGTAAAGGTTAGATAGAAGCTATTTTCTTGTTTGCATGCTATGTGATCTCTGTAAACTATTGAATTCAGCTCATTGTAATGAGAAAATGTTCATAGAAAATGTGTAAAAAATGGCCAGGTCTAAATTTGGCCCAAGGACACTAGTAGCTTTTGTGACTCTCTTAGAACTGAAAAGAGTTTTCAATAAATAAAAATCATGATAAACGCTGAATGCAGAAAGGAGAAACTCAGAAACCTTACAAGATTATTGGACCATAAAATGAATCAGCCACCTGACAAAAAAGAAATTAGTGGCACGATCTTGCCATGTGGCTTACTGTTTCAGGAACTGCCATCACTGTGGAGAATTTGAGGGTTAGTGTAAATAATCAATTAAGCAAATCAGATTAACATTATATCTGTTAGAAAACTTAGGTGGCTTGATTCTCACAATAAGCTGAAAAGAACATATAGATGACAATATGCCTGGTATTTTTTTTAATAAATTTTGTTGTTGGGAGAAAAGTAATCCACAAAAGAAAACCATATGACACAATGATTTTGGTTTAAAACAACCTGTAGATTCCTAAACTTGTACCAACAATTGGTAGTCATCTACAACATACCCAAGGTAGATATAGTTGACCCTCAGTATTATGGGGAACTGTTTAGAGGATTCTGATAGATACCAAAAATCTGTGGATGCTCAAGTCTCATATACAAAATGTCATAGTATTTGCATATAATCTACACACACTCCTGTATACTTTAAATTATATCATTATATCCAGACCACTTAAAATATCTAATGCAATGTAAATTGCATGTAAATAGTAGCTATATTTTATAATTTAGGGAGCAATGACATGAAAACTGTTTGTAGGTTTTCAGTATAGATGCATCTATTCCAAATACTTTCAATCACTGATTAGTTGAATCTATGAAAGTGGAATCAATGGATACAGAAGGCTGCACACAGAAAGATTAATAGCCAAATGTAACCTTCCAAAGGGCAAAATCAGGATACGAGAACAATTAGCAAAGGAATACTTCCCAGGGAACCAAATCAGGTACTAATCAAAGAATTTCTAGCTACAACTCCAACTTAATATGAGTCATTAACTTTGGCTTTCCTTCTTATATTCCAAAAGTGGATTTGTCTTGTTTTTGTTTTTGTTTTTGTTTTTGGGGGGGGTTCTATCTCTATTCCTCTTTCATAGATGGGAAATATGTTGATTTGGAATGGAAAATTACCGATTTCTTTACATCACAGGTCACAAGACCAAAGTAAGTTACATTCATACATCATGTAAAAGTCTGTGGATCACTCACAGATTCCTAACTCTACATTATTTATAGTTAAATGATGAGATTTGGATCAGCTCTATTATGGAGAGGTGATAATACTTCATGGTTGAAAGAGGTAAAATGTTTGTGACTATGAGGAGACAGTTGAGAAAAGAAACACAGAGATATCTGTGTGAACATAAAAAAATTTCTATTCTTTATATAAACAGAGATGGATCATTCTTCAAATTTCTTTGCTACTAGTATGATCATGTGACTGAACTCTAACATACATAGAATAATTAGAGAGACATTATGGTCACTCTTCAGTCTGTTTTGTATAATAAAATATTTCTATAAATTCTTTCACGCTCTATTTCCCTACCATATGATGTTAGGTATCCAACAGGAGATTCTGAGTCTCCTGGGGTTTGGCCATAGATGAAAGAAGGCTAGATACTTGAATCTCCATAAGAAAAGACACTCAATGAATATCATTACTCAATGGTGAAGAATAGAATGATGTCAATTGTTTCTCCTACTAAATGTTTGAGATATTCTATTTTATTTTATTTCAATATTTTATCTATCTTAAATAATATGCTGCTCGAGCCGGGCGTGGTGGCGCACGCTTGTAATCCCAGCATTCGGGAGGCTGAGACTGGAGGATCCAGGTTCGCGGCCAGCCTCAGCTACATAGTGAGGCATTCCGCGACTTAGTGAGACTCAGTTTCAAAATAAAAAAGAATAAAAAATTGGGCTGGGGGTATAGCTCGGGGATAGAATGCCCCTGAGTTCAATCCCCAGTACCTCAAAAAAAAACACAGAGACTCGGTTTCAAAATAAAAAAAGAATAAAAAATAGGACTGGGGGTGTAGCTCGGAGGTAGAATGTCCCTGAGTTCAATCCCCAGTACCGCAAAAAAAAAATAATAATAATAATAATAATAATATGCTGCTTATTTAGTGAGTAATATATAAGGCACATTTTGAAGGCTTAAAATAAGGCTAATTTTAGATGGTTTTCACTGATTACACAGACATTTGTCACTTTATCCATTTTCAAACTTAAATATTTAATTGTTGAACTATGGAAATTAGTTATGTAATCTGTCTTCTGTCTTTATTCTTAGTAGTATACATTTTTAACCTTCATTATGATATTTGTCATCAGTTACCCTTCTGTGATATTGCTTAGGAGCCTATCTTCTCTTTCTTATCATCATTAGCTCATGTAAAACAGAAAATGAGAATTAAGAAGATGGATAGTCTTTTCAGGATGCACATTTTAGGATCAAGCAAACTCAAGACCACCTAAACCTTTTGTATCTTTCTTTTATTTTACTGATGTAAAAGTTTACATGTAAGTGGAGTATTATATTATTTTTCAATATATGCATATTGTGCAATGCTAAAGTAAATATAAATGTATACATCTTTATCAAAATTTACTATTTATTAACAAAACATTTAAAATCCTTTCTTCTAGCTTTGTAAAGATATATAGTGTAGGTTCTGGTGAGCATGTGAAGTGAAGGAAGCTCTTGCATACTGTTGGTGAGACTACAAATTAGTATATCTATTATGGAAAACACAGTGGTTCTAGAAAACATTAGAAATATAACTACTATATGATCCAGCAATCTCATCACTGCATTTATTATATAAAATGAAATCAGTATGTCAAATAGTTCTCTACACTCCCAAGTTTATTGGAGCACTATTTTTAATAGCCAAGAAATAGGAATAACTTTGATGAATGAATAAAGAGAATGTGGTATACATACACAATTAAACTCATGTACTTTTTGAAGGACAGAAGTTCCCAATAAACAGCTGGAAGGATATTTATACTCTAAGTACTGCTGACACCTTGCCAATGTATGAAATGATATAAAAAATGTGCAGTATAAACAGAAAAAGAACCTTTTTAAAATAAAATGGCTGCCTCTTAGGAAACATATCATGACTTTAGGTCACATTTTCTATAATACTATTAAGATTTGCATGTGGGATAAAAATATAAATTGCAATATGCCCTGAATTATCTTATCTTCTATTCCCATGCCCAATTATTCAGGAAAGCAAACAATTAATTTTTGCTATTCTTCAAATATGTTATGTACTTTCATAACTTTGAAATTATTTTTCCAAATTAGGTGGTTATATATTCTTGATATTGAGATATGACACATTCATGAAGATCTAGTTCAAACTTCATCAACTTTTGATCTTTCTTATCTACAATTTCAAGAAGTTCTTGCTTATGAATCTCTTACTGAATTAAATTACTCTTATGCATTTGATTTAGGTACTAGACATCAACTTCATTTTCATTTTAATTGAATTTGATACTTCAAAGATTCATAAATGAATCCAAATAATTCCAATATCTCATCTTAAAAACATCAGCATCTCCAATGTCGGTTATTTACTGCAAAATCAATAATGTTTGACAAAAGGTTGAATTTCTGAATAGTAATACTAAAAACCTTGGCTTATAAAATTTTGCCGGCTGAGTAATCTTGAAAAGGACAAAAAATAAAAGAAGTTATTTTAGGAAAGATTATTTACATTAGAATAAAAATAAAATAATGTAGATAACATCTCTTTCATTATGGTCTTATGATAAATGGTTCTTTCTAATATTTTAGAGAATATTTTCAGATTCAAAATTTCACACATATGATTGATTTTCCCTGATTTTTATTTTTAATCTCATCCTTAAATTTGTTCCCTGATTATCTGTAATTCAGAGACTGGTAGTTCATTTTTCTTTTTCCAGACTTTAGAACTTTAATTTATTCCACTTGGAATTCTGATTCATTATGACATAAATCTTTAAGAACCGATCATTTTAATTTTCAGTCTGTTACTTTCTAATGTAAGTCTTCAAAACAGTTGTTTTTTCTCTAAATACATTTCAATTGTTTTGGCAGTATAGGATTTTCTTAGAATATATTTATCTTTACACTTTTTTCATACTTTTATTGGTACATTATAGTGAATATAATTCACAGCGATAATGACATACATGTACACAGCACTCAATGAGCTTTTCCCTGAGTCCCTCCCCACTCTCCCCCTTCCCCAGACAAGATATTGAGATTGGCATTGTTTTTTTCTCCCACATGTACATAAGGGATTCCTTCATTAATCCCTCGCCCCATTCTCCCCTAGACTACTCCCATCCCTCCACAGCAATCATGTAAAGTCCCTTTTTTATCCTGATTACCTCCTAGCTTTCACATATGAGAAAAAACATATGAACCTTCACTTTCTTTGACTGGCTAATCTCAATAGAGTATTCTCAAGTTCCATCCATTCACAATAACATCAAAAATAATAAAATAGCTAGGAATAAATCTAAACAAGGAGGGAAAACATCTCTACAGTGAAAATTATAAAACACTAAAGAAATTGAAGAAGATCTTAGAAGATGGAAAGATCTTCCATGCTATTAGATAAGCAAAATGGCCATTCTACCAAAAGTGAGCTACAGAATCTCAATGCAATCCCTATCAGAATGCCAATGCCATTTTTTTCAGAGCTAGAAAAATTACTTTTAAATTTCATATGAAAAAAACCAAAATACCCAGAATAGCCAAAGCAATTCTCAGCAATAAGAATTATGCAGGAGGCATAATTCATGACTTCAAATTATGCAGGAGGCATAATTCATGACTTCAAATTTTACTATGGAATTATAGTAATAAAAACACCATGGCATTTGCACAAAAACAGATACATAGACCAATGGAACAGAATAGAAGTTATAGAAATAAATCCACACACATATAGCCATTTGACTTTTGACAAAGTTTCCAAAAGATATGTTGGATAAAAGACAACATTTCCAACAAATGATTTTGGGAAAACTGGATAACCATTTTTGGTTTTCCCAACATCATTCTTACATCTGTAATTTAACATAATTATAGATTGATTTATACTGCCATTGCCAAGTCATTCCTGAATAAGAAAACATTATCCTTGCAGAGCATGGTGGCACATGTCTGTAATTCCAGGCATGTGCAATTTTCTCAGCAAATTAACAAGACCTTGTCTCAAAAAATAAAATAGATCTGGGGTGTAGCTTGGAGGTAGAATGTCCTTGGTTTCAATCCCCAATATCACTAAAAAAATAAAATATCATTTTTTTCCTGTTCAAAAGGACTTTGAACAGAAAAAAAGTGAAATTGGTTATTATTCATTTATTTGAGTATAAGGTTATATGTTGGACTAAAAAAAAAAGAACTGTTAATGAACCAGTTAAATGCTTTTTCATGTTTCTTGAAGTCTGGATTTTCAAGATCAAGAAAGTCTATAAACAAACATATACAGATATACATGTATGCCCACACAAATACACCACACATTCATAACAATGCTACTGTGTCTTAATTTTGATGAGGTAAATTTTAAAAAGTAATAATTTTGACATTTACTCAGTATAATACTTAGGTTTAACATGTTATCTTTGTTTACCTTTTATAGAATAGATTTTAGAGAAACAAAGTCTGTAGCTACAGAACCATTAGATGAGTATTGATACACCCAGATAACAGATTAAATAGGGTAAATTCATACAGGTGGGGTACTGTGGACTGTGGAGGTGGCAGGTAGTTACATATATTCTAAATGTAAAACAAATGAAATATGAATGTATGCTAAAAATGAACAATTAAGCAACAGAGTGGCAGATGGTGGGAGCCAGGTTTTTCACTATTGGAATGAGATATTATAAATAAGAAAGGGGAGATGGCCAGAATGAAGCATATGGTGTTAGAATACAGTTGAAGCCATCAATCTAAACTCATATTCATCTTAAGATAGAGATGTTTATACATAAAATATTTACAGTAATGTAGATACAGAAGTCATTACACACACCTAATTTATTTCACTCTCAGCAGAGTGGACAAGAAGAAATACACTTTAGTAATAATAAACACATCTAGCAGCCATATCTCATTTTCTAACACCATTCTCCAGTGAAGTAAACCAGAGTTATAGGAAAAAATTGCTGATTCTAGCACTGGGGCAAGAAATATATACCATACATCTGAATCTCTTTTTAGTAGCAGAACATCAGATAGTGTTGGAAAGAAAGCCCCACATTGATGAGGGAAGAAAAAAAGTGACACAGAAATCAACTGAAAAAGCTCCCAGTGTTCAAAGGTGTCATAATTGGAGCTAGAAATCTAATGAAGTAAAATTAGATTATAACCTAAGTTATTACTAATATAGTTCTATGAATGTAGAGGTTCAATTAGTTTAATTATGTTTCCAAAAGTGATATTCAAGCATTAGCTACCAGCACCTGTGAATATGACCTTATTTGAAAATGAGGTCTTACTTTTTAATTATTTAAAGAACTCAGGATAAAATCATCTTGTATTTAGGGACTGAGGATGGACCCTATAAATTGTCTGGGTCCTTACAAGACAAAAGGAAAGGGTACAGAGAGATGTATAGAAATCATGTGATTAAAAATGAAAGGAGAGATCCAAGTGGTGAAGGTAACATGCCAAAAAACAAAAACAAAAATAAATGCCAGGAGCTATCTCAGCAGGAAGAGACAAGAAATAATTCTTCCCTAGAAGTTTCAGAGGAGACATGGCCCTACCAACACTTTGATTTCTGACTTGTGGCCTCCAGACCTCTCTCCCTCAATATTCTCACTACTGTAATCCAAAACAGCTCACCACACAATTTAGAGGAAGGGCAATTTATTTGCTTACAGTTTTTTGGAGATTAGATTCTAGAGTTCAGTCCATGTCAGGCTTGGTTTGCAGAGCTCAGGGGCATGATGGCAGGAAGCAGAGAGAGGGAAAAGAGGAAGGCTTCTTCCCTTACATCACAGAGGCTGGAAAAGGGACGGACCAAACAAACAAGGGATACAAAACAAAAGTACAGTACCTAAGGCTGCACTCCCAGGGACCCACCTTCTCCAGTCATACTCCTCCTGCCTAGGCTGCTGCCCATTGTAATCCATTGTAATGGATTTACACACTGATGAAATTATGACACTTGTTACTTAATTATATTAACCCTAAACATTGATACATGAGCTCTTCAGGGAACATTATACATCTAACCATAACAAAACCTGTGAGAGAATGAATTATTGCCATTTTAGGCATGAAGTTTGTAATGTGCTACAGCAGCACTTAGAAATTCATGCCTTGATTCCACACTGATACTAATAAATGATTAGATAAAAGCATACATGTGGAGAATAGACAAATATCCTGTACAAAATAATTCCAAATAATTTATGTACATACTCCTTCATAGGAAAGGTGCAGTATACTTTCATTCTTTAAGTGTGGCCAGCACACAATGACATCCTTAAAAAAAAAGTGCACTGTGGAAAAAGGAAAAAACTAGTCACTTAGTAATGAATAAATCTGAAAAATTCTGCTTCAACAAAATGAAGAAGTTAAACATTACCAGTGAAACAATTATATTGACAGTGTGTACCCTTGATACATATGATAGTATGCACCCATTCTATGAGGAAGTAGCATGTACCCATGATATGATGTGTTAAGAATGATACTTACCTCTGTCTTCTGCCTCCCATGTACAAATATCATTCTTCTAATATAGTAATGAAGAAATCAACAATGCATCTGAATTGAGGAATATTCTACAAAATATGTGACTAGCACTTTTAAAAACTAAGTTTATTAAAACTGAGAGAAACCTGTCAAGCTGTCACAACATATAGGAGTCAAAGAAGATAATATTTAGACATGCAGAAAAGAGCCATTAGGTGAAACTTTTTTTTTCATTTTTTAGTGCTTTTTGCCTCTAAGCTACACCCCCTAGTCTTATTTAAATTTTTATTTTGAAACAGGATCTTGCTAAGTTGCTGAGGCTTGGCCTTAACATGCAATTCACCTGTCTCAGCCTCTCAAATACTGAGATTACATGTGTGAACCACTATGCTAGGCTGGGGAATCTTAATAAGGAATGCATATAGTAGGGCGTGGTAGTACCTTTTTTTTTTAAAATTGTAATAATTCATGCATTGTAAGCATACATTCTTGTTAGGTACAAGTTGATAATGACATATGTGCACACATTTCTCATTTGACCTCTTCCCCAATCCCCCTCCCCGTTCCCTCACCCTCCCTCCCTCTCAAGTACAGTTCAGTGAGTGACCTTGATATAATTGTGTAAGTACATCATGTGCCTTAGGATGCCCTCCCCGCCCCCTCATCCATCCCCTTTGGTTAAATTAATTTCTTTGTTTATTGAGGGTCTCTCCTTTTCCATCTGGAGACCCTCTTATGCCCCATCTTCTCCCTAGCATCTTCATATTAGGGAGAACATATGCTTCTTTACTCTTTGTGACTGGCTAATTTCACTTAATATAATGTTTTCCAGTTGCATCCATTTCCCTGCAAATAACATGATTTTGTTCTTCTTCATGGCTGAGTAAAATTCCATTGTGTACATAGTTTTGTAATCCATTCATCTGCCTTTGGATATCTTGGCTGCTTCCATAGTTTGGCTATTGTGAATTGTGGAGCTCTAAACATAGATACACATGCATCGGTCTGATAGTTTGGTTTCCATTTTTTTGGGGGGTAGATACCCAGAAATGGTATTGCTGGGTCATATGGTAGATTCATTCCCATTCGTCTGAGGATCATCCATACTGTTTTCCAAAGTGGTTGCATAAGATTCCATTCCCACCAACAATGTATTAGGGTTCCCACTTCTCCACACCCTCGCCAGCAGGTGTTGTTCATGTTTTTTATGATTGCCATTCTGATTGGAGTTAGGTGAAATCTCAGGGTAGTTTTGATTTGCATTTCCCTGATTGCCACTGATGTGGAACATTTCCTCATACATTTACTGGCCATTTGTATTTCTTCATTTGTGAAGTGTCTATTTAGATCCTTTGCCGATTTTTTGATTGGGTTATTTGCTTTCTTAGCTGTGGTTTTCTTAAGTTCTTTGTATATCCTAGATATCCAAAGAGTAATTGGCAAAAATCTTCTCCCACTCTGTAGGCTCTCTATTGAGGTTCTTGATAGTTTCTTTTGCTACACAGAAGCTCTTCAGTTTAATGCAATCTCATGTATTGATCTTACTTTGAGTTGCTTGTGCTTTTGGGGTCTTGTTGAGAAAGTTTTTATCTGTGTCTATGTGTTGAAGTGTTGGTCCTATGCCCTCTTCAAGTAGCTGCAAGGTCTCTGGCCTAACTTCCAGGTCTTTGATCCACCTTGAGTTGACTCTTGTGCAGGGTGAGAAAGTGGGGTTTATTTACATTTTCCTGCATATGGTTAACCAGTTTTGCCAACAACCATTTGTTAAAGAGGCTATCTTTTTTCCAGTGTAATTTTTGGCACCTTTGTCAAAAATCAGTTGACTGTAAGCCTGTGAGTCTGTTTCTGAGTCTTCTCTTCTGCTCCATTGGTCTATGTGTCTGTTTTTGTGCCAATACCATGCTGTTTTTATTACTGTGGCACCCTCAAAAATAAAATACTTAGGGATGAACCTAACCAAGGAGGTAAGAGACCTCTATAAGGAAAACTATAAAAAAGTTGAAGAAAGAAATTGATGAAAATCTTAGAAGATGGAAGGATCTACCATGCTGTTGGATAGGCAGAATAAATATTATCAAAATGGCCATCCTCCCAAAACTGATCTACAGATTCAATGCAATACCCATGAAATGACCAAGGTCACTCCTCACAGGCATAGAAAAATCAGTCCTTAAATTCATCTGGAAAAACAAAAAGCCCAGGATAGCCAAAATAGTTCTTAGCAATAAAAAACATGGTGCCTGATTGTAATCCCAGTACTTGGAAGACTGAGACAGGAGGATTATAGGTTCACTGCCAGCCTCAGCTAGTTAGTGAGGCACTCAGCAACTTGGTGAAATTCTGTTTCAAAATAAAAAATAAAAAAAATAGGGCTGAGGGGTATAGCTCAGAGGTAGAATGCTCCTGAGTTTAATCGCCAGTACCACACACACACACAAAAAAGGAATGTATCCATATAGGTTGATTAGTAGCAACATACATCACACCACAGAGGCAATGGAGTGTGATGTATAAGAATCCCTCGCACTACTTTATATTGTTTCTGTAAACCAATGGCTGTTCTAAAATGAAAAGTTTATTTTAAAAAAATCTAAGATATTCCTAAAATTTAAAGAAAAAATTCTCATGTATAAAATAGTTAATAATTTAACATATCTATATGATAAATATGAAAAATTACCAGGTGAAATATATAACAAAATTTCTGAACTACAAAAAACATTTAAGCCAATCATGTTGATGCATGCCTGTAATGCTAGTACAGGCATGCATCAACATGATTGGCTTAAATGTTTTTTGTAGTACAAGGCTGAGCCAGGAGGATTGCAGTTTTGAAGCCAGCCTCAGCAACTTAGTGAAGTCATCACCAAGTTAGGGACACCATTTCAAAATAAACAATACAATATTGCCACAGCTCTTTAATAGCTGAATCTTGAGCAAGGCTCGGTCCGCTGGAGTCCTGCAAGGCAGATGTTTACAAAAGAAGGAATGTTTGGCATATCCCACTTTTCATGATTATACTCTGGAAATTTGGGGTGTTTTGGGTTTTGCTTTTACATTAATTATAAAGGAAAATTTCTTAGAAACGTGACCTGACAGATACTGATCTCTTAGCTGAAAAAGCATTGCCTCGAGACAACCCAATTCATTAATCTCTTACAAGCATTAGTCTAGAAACAAGCTTTGCAAGTTTATCTAAATAGTTACTACAAATATTCTTTTGCCCACTCCACCTGGTGTCCCTGGAATCTTACAGGACACATTAACCCTCTAGCTATCTGAGATAAAATAAGAACACTACTTAAAGGGGCTAAACAAATAGTAAAGATTTTAATTAATGGAAAAGAATTTTTATATATGTGTTGTACCTTTAAGAATTTTTATATACGAAAGAATTTTTATATACATGTTGTAACCTTGACTGGTTGAGTATAACCTTTGGAAAAACAGGTCTGTAGAAATTCCTGTTCTATATGCCTCATTGCAAAAAAAAAAAGTATAAAACAGTGACTAACAAACAATAAAACAGATATGCTTCTTCACTGCCTTCGGTATGAGTGTATCCTAGCGACCTCGTCTCATTCCACACCTATCGAGGGACCCCCCCCAACCCCACTGCCTCGAGGGCTGGACATCTACACAATATGGCTGGGAGTTTGGTAGAAGGGTCCTGGGTTCAATTCCCAGTACCACAAATTAATAATGATAGTAATAATAATAATAATAATAATAATAATAATAATAATAATATTTTAGAAAATATCAGGTTAAGTTACCAACAAATCTTCAATAGATTTTTGCATAAATTAGTCTCCCTGTATAATATATAGCATTCTATAATTTGTGTTCTTTGTATTAAAGATTAAACAATGTGTACAACATCCAATTATGAAGAGATCACTCTGACACTTAGCTGACAGTCACTTCTACCTGTCATTGACAAAAAGCCTATCATGGCATATGCCTTGATAAACTCTTAAATAAATATGAACTACCTGTCTGACACTTAACATTTTGTTCAGTTTTTATATACTTGTATTGCTTATAGTCTCACAGCATAGTGTACTTCATAGTGACAGTGACGCTTATATACATAGCACTTGGTGAATTTTCCAGTCTCCTTCCACATCTCCCCTTCCCCATACATAATATTGATATTGGCATTAGTGTTGTCACGTATATACACAATGTAAGTGAAAGTGTTTCCTTCATTAATTCTCCCTCTCCCCACCCCCAAACCCCACTAGACCACCTCCCTCTCTCCACTGGGATTTTCCCTCCATTATCTAAAGTCCCTCTTGCATCCAGATTGTTCTTAGTTTCTGCCTATGAAAGAAAACTTATGACCCTTCACATTCTGTGACTAGCTAATCTCATTTAGCAGAATTTAGGTCCATTCATTTTCCTGCAAATGACATAATTTGACCTTCTTTATTGCTGAGTAGAATTCCATTATGTGTATATTCCATAATTTGTAACCTCTTTATCTGTTGATGGACACATAGGTTGGTTCCATAATTTGTTATTGTGAATTGTGCTGCTATAAACATGGATATGCATGTATCACTATAGTATCCTAATTTCAGTCTCTTTGGAAAGACACCCAGGAGTGCTATAGCTGGATAACACAGCGATTCTAATTCCTAGTTTTCTGCAGCCACTATGGAGATCAGTATGGAGATTTCTCAGAAAAAAGATTACTTATTTCATTGCAATTGTTTTTTGTAACATAAATACTTTTCAGTGGATATTTTGAACAACATGATGAAAGGACATAAATTACATACATAATTTAATACAAATCTCAACCTAGTTCTATTTAATAAATATGATGGTTTAGAAATGTTAAAGTCTCTAGATCATTGGCTGCACTAAACCAAGTAAAAGGGTCATCCAATTTTCAGGTTTATATTACCACCTAACTTCATCCTATGTAATAGAAGCAGAGAGAAATAAAATCATAAAAAAAAATTTAACAGAGGTGAAAATGAGTATGTATAATCCAGAATATGTGTATAGCAGGTTCTGTGGAAGTGCTAATTATGTATTAATCTTTTTAATTCTATTTGTTTGAGAAGAAAATTGGAGACTTAAAGTATTTATTTCAAGTTCTCAATAGAGAAAACTCATTCTTTTTATTAAGGAAAAAACTATGTAGGATATTTACATTTGTCATAGAGTCTACTGGAACTTATATCAATAACACATTTGTGGATTTGTATAGATAAGAATTTAATTATAAAGCTAATTTGTTTTATATTTCATTAGAAAATGTAATTTTAATGAAACAATTACTTTGAATCATTTAAAAGATTGACATAAATGTAATTTCTTAAGATTAAGTCTATATTCCTGCTTATTCTTTTTTGTATAATTCTGGGATCTATGAATATACAAAGTAATAGCTATACTTTATTATTTCTCCAGGTTCACTGTTGTGTTTTTTCAAAATTTTCTTATCAATACACTTAAAAAGATTTTTTTCTCCATAGAGATACTATATAAATATTTCAAAATAGAATTCTGAATGTATGTTTAATTAATCATTGAGTGCTTAAAGTATTTATGAAAATTCACTGAGCATATTATAAAATAATAGCTAATATCAAGGAGAATTATATTACACTAAACTTACAGTCTAAAATAGAGTCATTACATATGCTTTTGGGTGAAATCATTGTCTTCCATTCTTTTAATTTTGGAAATGTCAATGTCTCCATTCCAAAACTACATGTGTGTTAATCATGTAATGGTATTTGAATACTAAATTTATTCTATATTACTACCCTATTTCTTTCAGCAGATCCAGGCAAATTCTGAAGAAATAGAACAAAGTCATTGAAAAGAAGACAAAGGAAAGGAATAAATATAGAAAAAATAAAATAATAACACCTAATAGATCCCTGTATTGTTTGAAACACTTGCCCCCTAACCTCTCATATGAATTTACCTAGATTTACTGATTTTAGATATTTTATTCTATTTTCTTTGGCATAGATTTCTCAAAGTATGTTTTCTAACAGTAAGGAATTAACCACAGAATGCCCTAAGGCACCATTAGCATAACATTATCTAAGTCACAGTCTGAATTCAAGTTCTACTTCTCCCATAGAATTAGGTCTACATCAGTCATCCTAGTCTTTTGTCCAGATCATCATCACAGGTAATTAATTGCCACATTATCTGTATTCTTCTTTAATCTGAAATAATTTCTCAATATTCCGATTTTCCTGATCCTGTAGTTTATTTCTTTTTAAGATTTAAGGATATTTAAGTTGCATAATGTCATATTTGATTTATTCTATCCTCAGGATGAGATTCAAGTTACTTTTTTTTGACAAACGTCCCATAGAAATAGTAATATATATATATATATATATATATATATATATATATATATATGCTTAATGACAGGAGGCACATGGTGCCTGCCATTTTCCATATAGTTATATTTATTACTTTGGATCACTTGATTAGGATATTGACTGTAAGCATTTTTATTAGAAAGTTTTAATTGTTTATTTTATGACTAAACAATAAATTAGACAATAATACTTTGAATCAAATAGTATGCTCTTCACTAACTTGCATGAGTTAGCTTTATTGTCCACTGATGCTAAATCTAATATTACTATTGTGGTTGACAAACACAATTTTGAATTTTTTAATTTATTCTACATCTATTATTACCCTCTTGATATAAAAATATCCTTCGATTCCTATTACTTTATTATTTTATTCTTTGATTTAGTGACATCATAAAAGATCTGTGATACCTAATTTATTCAGTGAGCTTATTTAATTGTCAGTTTTTAAAATTTTGATGCACTAACTGTCCTATATTTGGTTTATATGTGTATCTTTAAGCAGGCTACTGTGACCTTCAGCAAACATCAGTCTTAGAAAACTTCCTTAACACTTTGGTAATAAAATATTACATTTCTATCTAGGAGTTTTTCTCTTCTAATTCTAGAATTTGCATAATTTCAAGAAGCCCCGGGAAAAAAGTTACTGGGACAGCACTATATTGCTAAGTGTGCTCACTTGTTGTACTGTGTAAACTCTATACACACTTACACAATATATGTAAATATATTTATACAGATATATATGTTTTAGATACATACATTGTTTTATGTTTCTAGTTAGCTAGCTACCTACTTACCTTGCCATCTATTATATGTGCATACTGATATCTCCTATTCCATTTTGGAATGATAGAAATTATTCTTGCCATCCACCTTTCATATTTGTAACTTCCTTCTCTAATGGTGAGAACTAGGAAACAATTAACCTTAAATTATCTAATAATTAGTTAAATCATAGAATATTTAATTCTGAAATTCCTAAAACATATTTTTGAGAGAAAAAATAAAATAACATGATATAGAATAGAGATCAATACTAGTTAGTTTATATTAAACTTTAAGATATATACTGTTTTGAATTTAATTGGTTAATATTTTTCCCCTTTAATGTGAGCATATTACAAATTTAAAATAAACACAGATTTAAAAGTTCTGATTGCATTTATTTTGTTTTTCATTATTATTTATTATATTTTATTTTATTTTCATCTAAAACATAGACATGAATATGAACATTAAAACTAAACCAAGTGTACTATTTCAATCACTCAAGACTTCTAGCTTATTTCCACCTACTTTCTGAAGGTTCGTTTTATTTATTTATTTATTTGTCACAATTATTTATTATTTATTATATTTGTTCAAAATGGCTATTAGTAGTATCTATATTTCTTTTCTGCCTTCTCAATCTGCTCTAATTGTAGTAAAAATAATGTGTACATGTACAGTAGAAGGAAAGGAAGGCACAGAAGTTAGCATTTGGGGTTGAAACCTTGAATTTTATGGTTTACTATCAATAGTCTTATTAATTGTCCATTAACTTCAGTGGTTCGGAAAAATTTATTTTGTTGTTGTTTTATTCAGATATTTTTAGTATATGTCTAAATATGTTATTATTATTTTGTAATTATTAAATTGAAAAATATATATTTCTCAGCCTGAAACATCAAACATGCACATTTATTTCATGGAGCAAAAATAGAAATAGCTCATTTTTATGAACTGTAAGTGTACTTTCAATGTTTCTTTTGACACTATTTCATTTACTAAATCAATTTTAGCTTATTCTTTGTAAAATCAGTCTCCTTTCATTCCATTTATTGAAGGTCAAAACTCACATTTTCTCTGAATTTCTCACAAATTTTAAATAGCAGTTTTATTTAGTCATTTTTTGTGGGCAAAGTAGTGATTACTATGAAAAAATTCCACTATTAAAATTAGTTTATATATCTGGAATATAGGTTTTTACCTTTTGATACTAGTAAACTTGTACATAAACAAGTATTTATATTTTTCTCACAGCTGCAATATTTCTAATTTCCTTTCTGGCTTTATTTTATATGCATTCACATGTAAAATAACAAAGATAGTTTCATGTATTCTTAAGTGGTAAAAATGCTCCCAAGTTTTATGACTTTTACTTTATTAAATAGCCTAAAAATAGAAAAAAATAATATAAGACATGTGAATCACACTTATTCTTATAGCTAAGGATAAGATTCAGACTCAAAGTTATTAGTTTTAATAGTTTCTTTTTTCTTTTTTGCTGGCTCAAATAATGATATTCTCTCTCTCTCTCTTTCTCTCTCTCACACACACACACACACACACACACACACACACACACACACACACACAAAGGATTTCAGAGAACTCAGATGTTGGCCACAGTAAGAAACAATTTTAGCTATGGGCCTGAAGGTCAAAGGGAAGAAAATTGTCACCAGGCACTTGGACTCCATGGAAATGTGACCACGTGTCATCAACTAAATCTATAGAACACAGTCCCTACTAGAAAGATGGCACACTAAGAGTAAGAACAAGAGGTAGATATATGTCTGATGTATTTTTCCATTTATTATCTAACATGCTGCTGAGGATTTCTTGCTGAATCCAAGGGAAAGCTGAAGGACATGGAAGCCCTTAATGGTGGCTCGTTGTGTAGTGATGAGTCTTTCAGAATAGAAAAAGTTCGGGTGATAGGCAAATGGAGAAAAAGCGGTATAATAATTTCTTTCTGCTGAGCACAAACTTAATTGTTAAATTATTTCATCATGCTTTTTTTTTTTTTAATGTAGGCTCTCTTTTTCCTTTGTAGAACTGATGATTGAACTTGATGCATGCTTTTAATATATGTACCAATATGTTTTATTCACGGTGAATTCAGCATTTTTATGAAAGATAATTTATACTAGCACTGTGAAAAAAAAAGCACTGTGACAGTGGGACTTTCTCTCTGGGCATATTGGCATAGGTCTGTAATCCTAGTTCTTGGGAGGTAGACTTAGGCAGGAGGATAACACATTCCAGGCCAGCCTGGACAATTTAGTGAGATCCTTCTTCAAAATTAAAAAAAAAAAAGTAAATAAAAAGAGCTGGGGATATAGCTCAGTGGTAAAGTGTTACTGGGGTCAATCCCCAATACTACAAAATAATAATAATAATAATAATAATAATAATAATAATGATAATAATAATCCTAACAACTGGAGTGACTGAAGGAAGTTCAAGGCCAGCCTGGGCAACAAAGCAAGACCTTGTCTCAAAAATAAAATACAAAAGATAAAAACTTTTTTTTTTTGGTGTTACTGAGGATTGAACCCAGTGGTATTACACCTCTGAGCTACACCCCAACCCTATTTTATTTTTATTTTGAAACAGGTTCTCACCAAGTTGCAGAAGGCCTCACTAAGTTTCGGAGGCTGGCTGCAAACCTGAGATTCTTCTGTCTTAGCCAAGTACTGGGATTATAAGTATGTGCCACCAGGCCTGGCTTCAAAATAAAGTAAATAAAAAAAGTGCTTGGAATGTAGCTTTGATATACAGCTCTTGCCAAGCATGTAAGAGTCCTTATGACTGGCCCCCAATACTTCTCACACACAAAAAATCTGTTTTACATGGTTTTCTCTTACTGAGAAATTACTGTTAAGCTTCAGTGTTTAAGTTTTATAGTTATAAAAAATATGCAATTAACTGAGGATAAATTAAACATTTGAAAATAATCAGTTCAAAAATTAAAACTTGTAAGAATTTAAAAAAATACTTTTATAATAAATGCTGTTATAAACTACAGGGACATTTAAGATATATTTATATTTAGAAAGAAAATGAACTTCAACTCTTGAAAAACAGCATATGCTTTATTTTTAATGGCTTAAGTATGTCCATAAATTTGTTTATAAAATGGAGCAATATAAAGGTCCATGGGATCATGAATCATGAGCAAATTTAACACATGAACACCCCAATTTGGTTAAGTAGTTCTCACAATTATTTTCTTTCAAGATGACTCTTTGTTATTCTAAAATACTATATTGGACTCTCTTAATTTGCAAGAACTCTGGAACATTAAAAACCCAATTAGTTTTACATACAACCTAAAGAGCTCTATCTCATTTAACATGCTGCACATTTGTCAGTTTTTTAAACCCAAATTAAAATATACAGCAAATTGTTCTTTCATAATTCATGTCAGACTGTAAAGAATAGTGAACTTTTTATTACTTGAGGTTAGTGCAAAACACATAAACACAAATATAAATATCCATAAAATACAAAGGAGACAAAAATGCAGATAGTAAGTTGAAATTGCCCTCATATAGGAATTTGATAGCTAGCATAGTATTCTGATATGTTAATATGTTTATGACCACATACTAATAAATTGACCACAAAATTGAAGCTCTTACAATAAAAACATACTGTTTTCTAGGTCAATTGCTTAACTTTATGTTTTACTATTTTATAGTAGACAAAATAAAGCTGGTAACTGAAATTAATCTTCAAGTGGCAAGCATTCTGTACATGGATATTTATGTAAATTTTCTCTTCTTAAGATATGAAATATGCATATGAATTAACAGTAATTTCAAAGCTCTCAAAGTCAGTGGGCCTCTGGAAAAAAATATATATATTAGTTTTAATAGTTTCCTTTTTCTTTTTTGCTGGCTCAAATAGTGATATTCTCTCTCTCTCTCTCTCTCTCTCTCTCACACACACACACACACACACACACACATACACACATTCACACATAAACTTAATAAAGGCAGGATTTAAAGAGTAGTAGATAAGATTAAAAGATCAAGAAGGGATTTCAGAGAACTCAGATGTTGGCCACAGTAACAAACAATTATAGCTATGGGCCTGAAGGTCAAAGGGAAGAAAATTGTCACCAGGCAATACATATATATAATATGTTATATATTATATTATATATAGAGAGAGATATTAGATATAGATATCGATGATGATATAGATAGATATAGATAGATTAGATATAGATAGATATAGATATAGATATAGATATAGGTATAGATAGATAGATATCTCCACCATTTACTAGTTTTCTGACTGTAGTAATTTTTTTAATACTTCTGTCTGTGTAACAAACAAACAAAAAATAATGTCTTCATAGAGTTGATGGACATAACATTCATAGCACAGTTCTGAAATATATGAAGGACTAAATTAATGATCAATTATGCTCAGTATTATCATGATGGCTGCTATTATTATCACATAGAATTGATTGGATATTGAGTAGGTGAAATGTCAATAGCGTTGCTATAACAATGAGACTTGAATGTTTTCTTAAGAGAAAAATTAACTTGGTTTAAGTGGATCTACACAGCACTATTTCACTGTTATATAATGGTTTAAAGTAACATAGACCAAACATTAGTATACAAAATCATTTATGCTGTACCAGAATCTTTTATTTTGTTAACAATGCCATGAAGTGATAACAGTTTTTTGAATACTGATTGAAAAGTTGTTTTTAGTTTTCCATTACTTCTCATGCTCAGACCTTTTGCAAGGTGAAATTGGTTTTTATACCACCAAAAACCTGCTTTGCCCAAGAGAATGTGGTGGAAATTACATTGCCTTTGATTTGGCCCTAGACTTCAAAAGGCCCAGGAATGTTTCCTTTCATCATCCTGCATGACTAGTGCATTCGTAGAACCAAGCTTGGTGTAGTGATTAATGGGTGATGTAGGATGACAAGAGGAAGAGCCCAATTATCCTGGCCAAACCATCCTTGATCAACCTCATCAGCCTGCATATTGCCAAATAGTATCCAGCCAACTTCAGCAATTCAGCCTCCTTCCAATCTGCAGCTAAGCACATATATACAAGGAAATCAAACTAATGCCAGGGAAACTATTCAGCCAACCCACACAATTATGAGACATAATAAATTAATATTGTCTTAAGCCACCACATTTTACGATGACAGGGTGAGAAAAAATAATGGATCACTGATCTCTATCTGTATCTATACCTCTATCTATGTTGATTCTGATTGTATAAAGGGAAATTTATAATCAAAGATTTGCTAAACCACAACTATCATTTATGTACACTGAATCTTATATGTAAAAAGGAAGCATGATGGCTCCAACTAAAATAATTATTGTCTGCCTGAGTTCTGATTATTGTCTAAGTGCATCTTTATTGTAACTTTATTGTTGAAGGATATTCTCACTGGGTATGTAATTCTAAACTGGAAATTATTCTAAACTGGCTCACTGAAGACAGTAATTCATAGTTTTCTAGCTTCTGTTCTTTAGGATGAGAAATCAATCATTAGATTATCTTTCAGAGCAATTTTTCCTTCTTTCTTAGCTTTATAAATTTTTTTTTCTCTTTGCCTTTACTATACTGTTATTGCTATCTTTTGAATTATGTAGTAAGGCCTTATTTTTATTACTTTATCTCAATGTTAATAATGCTTTAAGAATTGTTATATGCAGTTGAAAACAGTCCCCCAATTCTACCTTTACATGTTTATATTTTATATACTTTACATGTTTATATACTCCTAAACTTTGTCCCAGTAACTCTTTACAACTTTTGTGTAATTCTGAGATAAGAATAAGCACATACTTTCTTCCCTTTGTTTTAATTTTTTCAAATTGTTCACAGATATTTATTCCACATATTTTAGTCAGCAATAATAAACTCAGTGGTTTTATTACAGATATTATAATTTTATTATTGTAAAATATTCCTTGTATTTGTATGCATATTTTCATATTTATATGAGGTACACAAACTATGTACAGATGAAGAAATTGTATCTCATCAATGATAATTGAACTAATATTGAACAAATACTCCTTGAATGATGCATGTAGAGACCAATTACCATATGGCACCATATTTTGGATTAAGAAAGCTCTATATCATGTGGTTAACCTGTAAAGAGGCCAGAATCTGGAGGGGGTGGGTGTTTAAATCTGCTTCCCACATCATTTGATGGCAGGGCAATGTATACTAAAGGACAGTGGAGAAGCTGTTTTTTGGTTGCAAGATGAGAAATGAGTCTTGGCATTTTTTTTGCACTGGGATAGTCATCAACCTTCACAAGTCCTGTGTGACTTCAAAAGGTCAAAGGGTCATTGAGCAGAGAAGCTGGCTTCTTTTGCTCATGACCGTTCTTAAAAGCTGGGTTAAAACCATCTTTGAGTGGATTCGGGAGGCTTTTCCTGAAAGATAACTTAAGCACTTTGTTATTTACAGAACTTAGGCCCAGGTGTGTCCATGTCTTAGCTGATTTCAGAACTTGGGCTTCTCTACGTTCTCCCTCCAAACTACAAATACCATTTTTTCTTTCACCCAAATGTATACAATATTCCAAATTCTGAACTCATTTTTCCTCTGCTTTTTTCTTACAGCTTTGCTACATATTAATGTTTCCTTAAGACACATAATACTAAATTGCATATGTTTGAAATTTATACAATGGTATTGTACTATTGTAAGCAAGATTATGGCCCAATAAAGAAGTCCAAACCATAATCCTAGAATCTGGAAATCCCTATATATGGAAAAAAGGACTTTGCAGGTATGATTTAATTTACCTCCTTGAGCTAGGCAGTTTAAGCTGAAATATGCTGGTGGACTCGATTTATTTTCATGAGTTCTTAGAAGCAGACAAACTTTCCCAGGCATACTGACAGATGTGAGGAGAGAAGATGTGATATTACTGCATTTGACAGACAAAGGGAACTATGAACCATGAAATGCAGGCAGTCTCCAGGAGCTAGAAAGGCCAGAAAATACATTCTCCCTTGGAACATCCAGAAAGAAAAGCAGTGTTGCAGATTCTTTGACTTTATAGCAGTGAGAACTGTGTAGGAATTCTGAATTACAGAACTATAAATTAGTTTTTACTGTTTTAATTCACTAGAAAAGTAACACATCTACCATATGCATTCTTTTGTAATTGTTCTTTTTGCTCATCATTATGTTTTCAAATATATCTATGTTAATACAACTTTTTCTTGTTCAAAAAATTTTACTGATTAATCTATTTCATTACATAAATACACCGCAATTTAGTTATTTTCTTGTTGATCGTTACAATAGCATTTACTTTAAAATGGCTATTAAATGAAGGGACATAAAATGTATTTTATTTTCATTATGATGCATATGAGTAAGAAATCTGTCGCCCATCTCAGTTTTTTCTCTCATGAGTTGAACTTCAAATCAGAGTTTTAAATCAAACATAAAATAGAAATAAGCAACAAAGAGAGATGCTTGTCATTGTAAAGTTTTACAAATTAAGGACTTAATTATAATAATCTAAAACCAAAAAACAGTGTGTAGTTCAATAATAGAGCACTTGCCTAGCTTTGGCAAAAGAAAGTTTTTTTCTGTATTGTTTTGTTTTATTCATAATGGGAACTTCTCAGAAGAGACTTGAAATGATAAATCACAGAATAGGAAAATACATTTAAAACACAGATAAATAACAAGGGTTATCTTGCTCATATCTAGGATACACACAAGCTAGTTTAAAAACAAAAGCAAGGTGGGCATGGTGGCACATGCTTTTAATCCTCTTACTTGGGAGGCTGAGACAGAAGGATCACAGGTCCGAGGCCAGCCACAGCTATTTAGTGAGACCCTCTGCAACTTAGTGAGACCCTGTGTCAAAATAAACAATAAAAAATAGGGCTGCGGTGTAACTCAGAGGTTGAATGCCCCTGGGTTCAATCCCCAGTACCATATACAAAATAAGTAAATAAAATACAAAACCAAAACACACACACATACACATGCACAATCTCTTAAGTAAATGCACAATTTAAGTAAACAATTCAAAATGAAGATGGGATGATTTTAAAACACATTGCTTCTAATGAAATTGCTAAATAAATGTAAAACATCTTTTTAGACACACTTCAAAAGAACTGAAATATAAAAGCCCAGGGATATCAAATGTTGACAAAGAAATGGGGCTACTGTTATGCTTATACACTGCATTTAAAAGTAAAAAAAAATTTTTTTAAAGCATTGAAAAATAGTTTTCATATGCACTAAAAGTAAACACACATGTACACTGTGACAAATACCTCCATCCCATTCTTAAAAATGGGATGGATAAATTACCAAAAATGTGTAATTTATCCAAAGTGGAATAAACCCACGTGCCCAATACACTTGATAAAAAAGATTAATGAGGTTCATAAATTCAAAGAAATACCATAAAATGATGTAAATGAAAGGGTTTCATCTACCAACAGCAGTCACAAGCAGATCTCACAAAGTTAATACTGAATGAAAGAAAAGAACATACAAAATATACATGTTCGAACTCCTACTTATATAAATTTCAAAACCAGGCAAAACTAGCATATAGTTTTTGTTTGTTTGTTTTTTGTTTTTCCGGTACTGGGGATTGGACTCAGGGGCATTCTACCTCCTAGCTATACCCCCAGTCCTATTATTTATTCTTTATTTTGAAACAGGGTCTCACTAAGTTGCAGAATGCCTCACTAGGTAGCTGAGGCTGGCCGCGAACCCGGATCCTCCAGTCTCAGCCTCCCAAATGCTGGGATTACAAGCGTGTGCCACCATGCCTGGCTTAGCATATAGTTTTAAAAACTGAAGATGGTGCTTACCTCTGGATAGTAGCACTGAAAGAAACTCTGAGATGCAAATACTATTCTGTATTTCAACTTAATTCATAAAAACATATTCACATCTAAATTCCATGCATGCAGCTTACAGAATGTATGTTAGCCATCCACACATTTCACAGGCACATTCCATTTGATTATGTTCAATATTTCTGATAATATTTTAGTACAGGAATTTTAACAGAGCTATTCTGGCATAACTCCTTTTATTATTTAGATAGTAGATGATAATATAGAAATTAAAACAGTGCATTTTTAACTATAGCTTAGAAGGTAAAATGTCTTCATATATGTATAACATCTATATGTCTCTGTCTTTCTTTAGTTCACCTGCTTAATCTCATTTTCTTTCTCTCTGTTTTTTTCTGTGTCTATCACTTTACACATACACACATGCACACACACACACACACACATACACACTATAATTTCTTGCTTATTTCCTTCCAGTAAACAAGTCCTTCCCCTCCCATTTTTGCTTATTTTAGATGAAATAATATATCTTTACTTCTATAATTTTATCTTAAGTAAAATGGAAGTGAACGTTTCAATTTATATATGTGTGTCTGAAAAGTTGTAATGAATTATATTTTGAGAAATTAACAGCTTTAATTCATTATAACTTAGTCTCTAGTCACTTGTAAACTTGCTTTCAACCTAAGAGTGAAAAGAAACACTTAAGGAAATAAATTTACTAAAATCTAAAAGCAGGCCAAAACCAAAAAACAAAACAAAAACTCTCCATTTTTGCAGCAACTGATAATATTAATTAATATACTTTTTCACAGTGCTTTTTTAATAGCTTGTCTGGACTCTAGAAGTATAACACATAACAGCATTTCTAATTTATTTACACATTTACATTTACTAAAAATATACTTTTTCTTATACTACTAGGTAGTCATGTTTGATTTTTGCTTCTATGCTTTATAAACTTCAGGTAAAATTGATTAAATGGGATTTCTTTGTTTCAATTACCCTGATGTACACTGAGATGAAGATATGGTTTATTTATTTATTTTTTTGCTTTCATTTGCTTATAAAAAATAACAAAACACGAAGCAGGGAAATGTGTTCATAAGGTACTCTTCAGAATAATTTAGTAAACACAAATATAATTTTATGCTTGTAAGTACTCTATAAACAAATAAATGTAAATTTGTTTTTGACAGCATAATACAGTTCAATTGCTGTTGTCAGGATTAAGAAGAGGGCAGAGAAAGGAAACAGTAACCAATTTAAACTACTAAATGACACACAAAATTAGAATCTTTTTGAAAGCACAGTGTTCACATTGCCTGAGGCTCTGGAATTAAGTTAATTACCACTGAAAAACAATTTTTTTCTGAAGCATAAAAATCTGCTGGTTTTTCTTTTAGAAATCTTTACATGCCAGAATCTTTTATATTATTTTTTGTGCACTAAAA
>PVLC010022911.1:0-26095 GCA_004027655.1 Graphiurus murinus | reverse complement strand
AGCCACTGAACCTTTTTATGATCCTGTTTTCCCATCTGCAGAATGGGAATAATACTTGTACCTACCTCATACATAGGTACCAGTGAGGTTCAGTTGACATCATGTCACCAAAGTGTCCAGCACAGCCCCTGGCATGTCAGTGTTCCCTTGGACGGATACCATGGGATTGGCTTGACTCACCATGAGTGATCAGTATTGATTGCTGAGCAATGATAAGCCACAGGCATCCCAGCTCTGTCTTTAGCAAGTGTTTTGGGCCTTCTCACTTGGATCTCACCAATACCCAGCTCTGACCTGGGGTCTTCATAGTCCTCCTGTTCACTGCTGGCTGCCTTGGCTTGGCTTGGCTTCCATTTCCAATTTGATTACTGTTTCTTAGAGTTTCACAGGAGTATATGCTCAGCCTAAATTTTCATATTCTGGCCACTTGAGATAGAAATCTTGTCTTGTCAGTCAACTCTTAGGAGAAGATTCCTGTTGCTTCTGTATGAGTAGACATGGATCAAAAGCAAGAGTGAAGAAATCGCCTGAGCTGGCCTTTGAGCCAGGTTATCTAAGCTAATAATAGTAATGCTTCTGCCAGTATCAGTGCTAATCTGCACTAAGTATTAAGACAAGAATCTGACCTGTATGTAATCCTCATTGCTCCTTGTTAGGTCAGCATCATTATCTTATTCTCACCACCTTCCTGATAGTCCTGCTGGGTCTGGGCTGGGGCAGGAGCCTCCACAGTATTGGGCTTGGCAACACTAGGGGCGAGTCTGCATGGGAGGTCTGTGTTTTCCAAGGATAATAGGTCCTGGTACAGGCCACTTATAATACATCAGTTTAAAGTGGGAACCAACATTTTTAAAAAATAAAGGACAGAAACATTTTCTCTGAAGTTTTCTTTAGAAAAAGGAAATGAAACACTAAATTTTTAGATTTTTAGAAAGCTAAGTTTGTTACCTGGAAGAGTGCGCTAATTCTTAGACCGAAGGAAGTGTGAATCACATATTTGAGCCTTTCTCTTTCTTTCTTTCTTTCTTTCTTTCTTTCTTTCTTTCTTTCTTTCTTTCTTTCTTTCTTTCTTTCTTTCTTTCTTTCTTGTGGATATGTAACTTCTGTCAAGGGCAACTGGTTGCAGGCATGCCTAGAAGCATTCTAGGGTTTCATCTATTTTGTCAACCATTTCTCATTCAAACCATTCATTGTGTGTGTGTGTGTGGCGGGGTGGCTTATGATTGAGCCAGAGACATTCTACCTCTGAGCTACCCCACCATCCCTATTTTATTTTTTTATTTTGAAACAGTCTCACTAAATTGCTGAGGCTGGCCTTGAACCTGTGATCCTCCTGTCTCAACCTCCCATGTACTGCAATTATATGCAAACCATTCATTTTTAAAATTACAACATTCCAAAATAATAATCGACTTATAGAAAGATTACAGGTATAGTACAAAGAACTTTTTTTTCCTGACACATTGGAGAGTAGGTTGCCAACCTGATGTTCATGATACCTGGATACTTCAGTGTGTATTTCCTACAAACAGGGATATTCTCCTAATACAACAACAGTGCAACCACCCAAATCGGCAACCAATGTCATTGCATTTCTGCCACACAACCCTCAGGCCCCATTTGACTTTCATCAATAGCCTCATGTGTGGGACTATTTGCTGCAGATGCTGCTTGCATCTCTTGCATGAAATGACTTGGAGTCAGAAATAATAATTTTTATAGAAAATTATTATTTTTAGTATTTGGGGCGGCTGGAGAGGAGGCAGGCAATTCTCTTGTCCTCCTGCAGCCAGCACTTTACTTTTATTGAAGGTTTACACAAAGCATCATAAAAAATGATTAAATACAGGAGCCAGCAAATTGTTAGGGATCAGGATGAGGAAAGACAGGGCAGTCATGGGACAAGCTGAGAGGAAGGAAGGGTTAAACTTTACTGGTAGGTGGAAAAGACATCAAAGTCCACACTCTTATTGATCCTATCAAGTCCACTGAGCCGGTACTGTGTACTTAGCCGAGTCATTCCAAGATGTTAACCTCAGTGTGTGGTTCTAAGATGGCTTCCAACAGCCTCAGTAGTGTCTTTTCTAAGCAGCAAGACCTAGTGAGGAATTGTGAATTGCATTTAGTTGTTGCTTTTTTATTTCTATTGTTTTTGTTTTTGTTTTTATTTATTTATTTATTTATTTATTTTTGTTTTTGTTTTTTGAGCTTGGTCTTTCTGTGGCTCTTATGACTTTGACACTTTTGAAGATTACAGGCCAGTTGTGTTGTAGAATGTTTCTTGATCTGCATTATCTGTTTCCTCCTGAGATTAGAACTGCATCTATGCCAAGAATCACAGAAGTGATACTGTTTTTCTACTTGATGCATCCTGTTAGATGGGGCAGATCTTTATTTGTTCTATTTCTAGTGATATTTGCTTTGATCACTTGCTTAGAGCAGTAACTGTGTCTCTACTTTAAGTTAGTCTTTTTCTTTTGTAATTACTCTGTATTTTGTGAGAAGGTGCTTTGAGGTTACCTAAGTATCCTATTATTCATCAAATACTCTACATTTGCTTATTAAATCTTTTACTTTGAAGCAATTAGAGATTCATGGGAAGTTGCAAAGATGGTAGAAAGAAGTATCTTGCACCTTTAACTCAATTATCCCCACTGGTTATATCTTATATTAACTGTAGTATAATATCAACATCCGGGAACCACCAGCACAACCAAGATGCATAACTGTTTTTCACCACAAAGATCTACTTTGTGCTATCCTTTTATAGTCCCAACACTGCCTAACTCTGTTCTTCCATGCTTCCTAGTGCCTGGCAACCACTAATCTGTTCTGTATCTCTATATATTATTTCAAGAATGTTTAAAAAATGGACTCATACCATATATAATCTTCAGAGACTGTTTTTTTATTTGCTTTTGAAATTTGTTTTTCTTAGCACAATGCACTGGAGATTATCCAAGTCATTGTATCAATAGTCTGTGTTCTCTTTTCATTGCTGATTAGTAGCCCAAGGTGTGGATGTACCATGGTTTAACTGTTTATTATTTTAGAACACCTCGTTTCTATTTTGATTTACTTTTTAATATTAGAATGAATGCATGGTTTTCTATTTAATTCAGTGTTTGATTATATCATCATATAACATATCACTTTTTTTTTTTTTTGCTCAAATTGTCCTCAATGTGGCTGGTGAAAGCACCTTCAGGTAGGCCACCTTCCTGTTTGACATGCCATCAGCATTCTTGGATCACTTCCTATTTGACAGATGTTCTGAACCTATCTTGGACTTTTCCACCTCTGAAATCATCTCTTTAAGGACATGCCTGTGTGTAACCATCTCCCATCTCTGCTGCCATCTCTTCACTGCATGGTTGGTCTCGGTCTCCTTACCCCTTTTGGGCTCTATCATACTCCATGCTCTCAAGAACCTCCTCAATCCCCGTTACCCTATCACCCCTTACCCCAGGCATGGGTGCCTCCTCCTGTGTAAAAGCCAACACACACTCCTTGGGCCCTGATGCCTCACTTTGGGTTGCCATTGGCTTCCCGCGCCTAATCCTGACAGCTACTGGCATTAGGACTGAACTGTTCAGGAAGGGAAAGAAAAGAAAAAAATTTATTTTTCTTAGAGGTACCCACTGTGTAGCCATCTTTCTGGCTAGTTTTCTGTTAACACATTTAACTCTGAGGTCCTTATCTGCATACAAGTTGAACAATTATTTACTTACTTTATAGAAAGCCTGCATTTTACAATCAGGAGCCAGGATAGGTCCAAGACAAAGGGCTGAACCCTTACGAGGATCCTTTTATAAAGGTTTCAGCTCAGTTTACCCAATGGGGTATTTCTGAACCCTGGCCAGACACCTGACTGGAGAACTGGTGGCAGCTGATAAAGCTCAGTGGGCTGAAGTGCTCATATGCAGAGACACTTAGGATTTAGGAGGCAAGCCCTCTCCAGCTTCAGTGTGCAGGAGTGACACCCTTCTTCCTGCCCTTGGAGGCTCTGGGGAGCAGAACTCCTGATGCTGGTAGGGATGAGCATTTTAGGGGATTTGGAGAGGGGCTCAGAACAAACTGTGCAAGATCAACAACATTCCTCAGAGGCAGAATCCTGAATGAAGCACACAAGAATCTGCTGATGGCAGGGATGGAGATTAACTTCTGGGGCCAGAGGTTTGTGTGGGGATGGAAGCTGCAGGTATGTGTTCAGAGAGAGGCCTATGAGCCATGCAAAGACACACATCTGGTCTTGGGGGGATAAGGATGAATTTCAAGGTCTGGAAGAGTTTTTTTAAATTTTTTATCTTTTAATTTTTTTTTTTTTTTTGCCATACTGGGGATTAAACTCAGGGGCATTGTACCTCTGAGCTACACCCCCATCCCTATTTTTTTTTTATTTTTTATTTTGAAACAGGATCTCATTGAGTTGCGGAGACCCTCACTAAGTAGCTGAGGCTGGCTGCGAACCTGTGATCCTCCTGTCTCAGCTTCCCAAGTACTGGGATTACAAGTATGTGTCATTATGCCCAGCTTGTTTTTTTTTTTTTTTTTTAAACCAGAGCTTTAAGGTGTGGGTTTTTGCTGTCTCCGGGATGGGTGTGGCTAGCTGGCTAGGTGTTGTCTGTCCTGCCATATTTATTCCTGACACTTGTCACCTGTCACCATGGCTCAGGCATTTCACATCATGCACGGCTCGGGCTCTGAGTTGACTTTGATACTGGAAAGTGTGTCTCTACGCCTTCAGTTTCGGAGTGGGATGCCAAGAGTGCTGGTGTTCCAGGGGCTTTGGAAAGCGACATTTGGATGAACATGAGTGTCTCTGTCCCAGGGGCCTGGATATGTTGCCAACGTGCATTTCTAAATTTTGGTGTGACATGGGAAAGGTCCTTGCAAGTTCTGGGAATGAAGCCTGCGTGGTGGTAGATTTCCACCCCTCTCCAGGTTGTGGTAATCTGTGAAATTAATCACATCTCTTCTAATAGCATTTTAAGTTCTGAAGCGAGGTAGCCTGATTACCTGGGAGGAATCGGTGAGCACCTTGGCAAAGCTCAGAGCCTCTTCTGTCTTGCATTTCACATTTCCCCCAGGCGGCTGCATGTGATGGTAAAAATTCTGCTAGGAGTGTGATGTGTCTAGGTTTTTGCATGGGAAGTATATTGTCTGCCCTAGGGTTCACTGGTGGCTGATGGGGAATGTTCCAATGAGTGTAGACAGCAGAGAATGTTGGGCTATTGAATTTCCCTTTGGATGAAGCAGGTGTTCTGTTTGCCAGAGTCCCCACCACTCCTCATTGAGCTGCACTACTGCATCCCACCAGGTTTGGCAATTGATGGTGCAGCCCTGGACTAAGGACATGTGGGCGCCCAGTAGGTTGCTCCAGTGACTGCGCTTATTAGCTCTGGAATTTAGCCATGTTTGCTAAACTTTAAGGATGAGGAGCTTATGCTTGTGGACAAGAGGATCTGCCTTCACAATGATGACACTGCTAGTGGTATATTCCTGGGTTTTGGCTACTGAGGAAGTAAACCAGCCAGACTCCTTAGGAAGACCCTCTAGACTGAATCTGGTCAAGATAAGATGTTAGAAAACAAACCTCTAATTCTTGGTGAAACTAAGAAAGGGAGATTTCTTTTGGTTGGAATTTTAATTTTTCTGTGAGTATAGAAGATAGAATTAATCATGAATTCAGGTTTATGTGTTGTGTGTATACATATATGTTCATGTATGTGAAGATTTGTGTTTTTTTTTGTTGTTGTTGTTTATTTTATTTATTTATTTATTTATTTTGCGGCACTGGGGATTGAACTCAGGGGCATTCTATCTCCGAGCTACACCCCCAGCCCTATTTTTTATTCTTTATTTTGAAACCGGGTCTCGCTAAGTTGTAGAGTGCCTCACTAGGTAGCTGAGGCTGGCCACGAACCCGGATCCTCCGGTCTCAGCCTCCCGAATGCTGGGATTACAAGCATGTGCCACCATGCCCGGCTGTTGTTGTTTATTTTAATGACAAGAACTCTACCTGGTGTGTGGCCTAACCTGGTCAGAAAGCAGAACATTATTTGAGAGCGACAGTAATTCTATCCTTTTCTATTTTTCTACATATAGGTGGTGAAATTATTTGCAGTAAGTCTTCACTTATTTCATTGGACTTCCAGAAGGAATATTTAGAAGAGATTTTACAAAGGGGCTTATAAAAGGCCCTTCTCCTTGGCCCCAGGTAGACATAGCAGGGAAAGGCCAAATCGGAGGTAGAGGCCAGACTTTTCAGATGTGCTGCTCATTTTCTTTAAGACAGATGGCTTTTGGGGTCAACAGGAAACCACCAAATTCTAGAAAAACACAATCTAGCCCTAGCCCCTGAAGAAGGCTGGTGTTCTTACCACCTTTCACAGTCTTCCCTTATTCTAATTCCTGTGTTATCTACATAACCCAGGGAAGGGATAGGATGGATTCTAAGGATGCACTGTTAATGGCAGATCCCCTAATGGGGAGAGTAAAAGGATTATAAATGCAACTCCATTATTCTAGGGACTCTTCTGGTCTTCTTTGGATCACTCATCCTCTTTGGAATACTTTTCCCTCCTCTCGAGTGTGTCTTACAGCTACTCTGGGGTGGAAGATTTGCCTGAGGCACCTGCCTCACTGGGGTGGAACCAAGGAAGAGTTCCCAGGTATCATGTGATCAGGACCAGGATCCAAGGGAAGAGGCTGGGACTACCTTGGCTTTGCTAGTCAGTGCTCCACTCATTACAAGGAGCTTCATTTGCAGATTGTCTACATAGCCCTCCTTCTGGACATAAGAAGGCCAGGCTCTGGCTACAATATGTGGGTTCTGGTCTCTGGGACCTGGATGGACTTTCAAACAACTAGAGCAGGATTGGCAGATATGACAACCTCCATGTGAGGAAAAAGTACTTTCTGCACTGTACTCCACCTGTTCTTGAGGCCCAAGTAAGGCCCTTGGAATGCAGGTTATGGGAAAACTCCTTATCTTGATCCCTTAAGGTCCATCTTCTTCTTTGAGTAAATGCTGGCTCTATTCAGTGTTCAGAATCCCTGTGGGGGCTCTTTGCTTCTTAAGTGAAGTTCCCACCCATGCTCCAGAAAGGACCTCCAGCTGGCCCTCTGGCCTCCTTGGTCTTGGGTGGTGTGAATGTCCATGGCTCCTTTGTGTCTTCTCTAGGCCAGACTTGCTGGGGTTTTCTATTCATAGTCCATCTCTTCTGGTTCCCCTGGCTTCCCCACTCCTAGTTGGGGCTATGGGGCTGCCCTCAGGTCCATACACCTGGTCATATCCCTCAGCTCTGTGGAGCTCTGTGGTCACTAAACTCTTGAGAGGCTACCCCTGAGAAGTGGGTGTGAATCCTTGCTTTCCTCAGATTCTTGGTTTTCCTGTTACCTTATATAATTCTTCCCCATCCAAGGCCCAGGATGGCATAGTATAGGGTCCTTTTCAGGGAACACATAGCTTCTGTATACAAGTTACATCCCCTGTGAAAAGCTACTCCCTGCCATTTCACTTTGGCCTTCATTTTGGCTGTAGGAAGATTCCCCTTCATTACATCTTGGTCTTCTCTGCTTTATGACTTCCTGATGATCCACCAGAATCTACATGCTTATTCTTCTTTCAAGTGAAAGTCTTACTTTTCAGACTATTGTGAGACTGGGGACTGAATTCTAAAGCTGAGTGAGCAAGGCCATCTGTCTACTCTCCCCTCTCCCAGGAGGCCTTGGTTCACTGGGTGAATGAAAAGTATATTGGATAATGTGTCTGATTGTCCAGCTACACAAACAAAAGTGGGAGGGGACCCACATCTTAAGGAAGTTAAGCAGGAAGCTGAGTTTCTATTCCTCAGACCACCCTCTTCTTGGACCTTAAACCCTTTGACTTAGACAAGGTTGGCAGTCATTTTTTGATGAATGGTGACTTTAAAGACAACATTTTCCTATTTGGATATTTAAATGTTACATTCCTGGAGTTTTCCAGTTAACTCTTAAACTAAAACAATGATAAAAAAATATACTAGACTATAGGTTGATAGGATTCAATTATTCTTTAACCCTTTAGGTAAACATAGAAATATTTAAATTTGTTCCTTAGGTTTAAAATATTCTAGATATGTAAAAAGCTAAGACAGATGGCTCTTTATTAAAAAGTAAAGACTCTAAAGCTAAATCTGAACAAAAATTTTTATTTCGATCACATGTATAATGGGAATATTCAACCAAGATCAGAAAAATAGTTATGCATACTTATTTTGAGGTAGACACTATTCCTGGCACTTTATATGTAGTAATCTATTTAATTTTTATAGCTACCATGTGATACAAAAACAATTATATCCACTTTTCATGTAAAGGAAACTAAAGAACAGAAATAACTTGTCCAATATCTAGCAAACCAGTTATGGGTTGGGGTTGAGGGATGGGGGTAATGGTATGTCAAATTCTTTCTAAAAAGTTTTATTCTAAAAAAAACCAGTCTTCAAAAGTAAATAAGAATGAGCCAGGAAGTACATAACATTTAAAGCTAAATTAAAGCATTTGGTGGCAGTGTTTTATCATCCATGGTTATGCATTTTATCTGAATGAAGTTTATCTGAATGTTTCACATCTGAATTGTCCAACTATGATTTGAGTCTATTTTTCAGTCATGGGTTTTTTTCTTCAAGTTGAAATTTCAGAAAATCAAGAAGATACATAATGATTTCTGCTGGAAATCTACTAAAATGCTTTCATTTTTTCCCCACGCAGCCAGATTTAGAAGTTAGTAGAGGTATGTGGCATTGTGTGTCCTGTTTTTGACTTTTCTTTTTTTTTTTTTGTGGTACTGGGGATTGAACTCAGGGGCATTCTACCTCCAAGATATACCCCAGCCCTATTTTTTATTCTTTATTTTGAAACTGAGTCTCACTAAGTTGCGGAGCACCTCACTAGGTAGCTGAGGCTGGCCATGAACCGGATTCTCCAGTCTCAGCCTCCTGAATGCTGGGATTACAATTGTGTGCCACCACGCCCCGCTCTGTTTTTGATTTTTCTATCAGGAGCTTAGATGACCCACTAATAGGGATAATTTTTTAATTGCAGGACACTTATGTTGCCTTCAGCTTGTTCTTATAAGCATGGCAAATAGCCTGACATGTTTAGCCTTTTCTGTGTTTTGTATTTTTTTTTTTTTTTTCAGGCTACACTCCCAGAAGTAGAACTCCTGAGCCACAGGTAGGTACAATCTATGACTTGATGCACAGTGTCTGTTTATAATACCACCAGCAATGTATAAGGGCCAATTTCATCACATTCTTGCCAAGAATAAGACCTATTAAATGGATAAAAATGACATCTTTAAACTTAAACTTTTTTGATTAGTAATGAAATTAAAAATTTTAAATCCCTTTTTTGGCATGGGGGATTAAGTGTAGACCTTTACTTATGCTAAGTGTATGCTCTGCCACTGAGCTATGCCCCCATATTTCTTTATTAGTTGTATTTCTTTTGAGAACTGTCTATTCTTATCCATTAGCCATTCATAATGGACTTTTTTTTTCTGTTTCAGACTACCACAGTATGAAAAGTGAAAAGGTCCAGGGCTACCTTCTAAAGACAAATAAATTCAGTGTTAAAAATTTTGGAGTCTTTTTTTTTTTGTAAAAATAAGTGATAATTTAAAGTTTAATAGTTACCCTTTAAATGGCCTTGCCTGTCACAAACTTACTCAACTGTACTTTCTGCTTCGTACTTTGAAGAAACAGATTTTAGGACCTTCAACCTTTGCTCCCAACCTCTCATGAGATTTCCATCCTTCTCTCAAGACCTATACCTAATGTCTTTTATTCCATTGCTCTTTCATCATTTTGAGAATAAGTGACTATTACCTTTCCTAAGTTTTTTTTTTTATACTGGGAGTTGAACCTAGGGGCATTCTATCTCAGAGCTATATTCCCAGCCCTTTTAAAAAATTTTTGTTTTCTTTTGAAGCAGGGTCTCACTAGGTTTCTGAGTCTTGCTACTTTGCTAAGGCTGTCCTTGAACTTGTGATCCTCCTGTCTCAGTCTCTCAAGTGCTGGCATTACAGGTGTACATCACCATGCCTGGCATTCCCAGGGAAATTAACCTTTAATTTGGAATGCAATCTTAAGATAGAAGAGTGTGAAGTGGTAAGTGTTGGTTCATGGTAGTGAGAATTTTCAAGGCTTTAAAAACGCCCAGCTAAGGACAAATAGCACCTTTGTGAAAGTTAGTTACCCAAGTACCTTGAGCATAAAGGCAGTCTTCATCTTTATAATAGTTACTCCCAGAGACATGTCTAATCTATGCTTGGTTCCACTTTATACATTTTGTATATGTTAACTTTTAGCAATTCTAAGAGATAAGCATGATTGTCCCTCTTTTACAAATGGGAAAAAGGAGGCACAGAAAGTATATTAGCTCAGGCTGCCATAACATACCATAGACTAGAGGGCTTAACAGAAAATTCTCACAGTTTTAGAGGTCAGGAAATTGCAAGACCATGGTACAGCAGAAGACTTTCTTCCTAGCTTGAAAACAATTGCCTTCTCATTGTGTCCTCATATAGTATAGTATTAGCTAGCCCTGGTCTTTCTACATTCTCTTATAAGGACATCACTCCTATGGGATTATGGCCACACTCTTATGACCTCATATAACCTTAATTACCTCCTTAAGACCTTGTCTCCAACTACAGTTGGAGAATGAGGACTGGAGTCTCCATGTATGAATTTTGGAGGAACACAGTTCTGTCTGGAGCATTCTGCCACTGATCCTTACCCCAAATTCATGTCTTTGTCATTTGCAAAATATATTCATTCCATCCCAACAGCTCCCAAATTCCCAACTCATTCCAGCAGCAATTCGAAAGTCTTATTTTTAGAGTCTCATCTAAATATCATCTAAGTCAGGTACGAGTGAGACTTGAGGCAAAAAATTCCAACTGCAAACCTCTGAAACCAGTGAAGCTATGTGCTTCCAAAATACAGTGGTGGCACAGGTGTAGGATGGGCATTCTCATTCTAAAAGGAGAAATAGGAAAGAAGAAAGGATTGATGGTCTCAGGTGAGCCCACAACCTAGCAAGGTGGACATCTACCACATTTTCTCTATCCACTCCTCTGTTGATGGGCACTGAGGCTGATTCCATATCCTAGCTATTGTGAACAGTGCCACAGTCAGCACAGGTATGCAGATGTCACTTTGGTATATATACCCAGAAGTGGGGAAGTTGGATCATGTGGAAATTCTGTTTTTAGTTTTTAGAGGACCCTTCATACTGTTTTCCATAGTGGCTATGCTAATTTACATTTCTACTGGTGGTGTTTAACAGTCCCCCTTTCTCCACACCTTCACAGCCATTCTAACTGGGGTAAGATAATATCTCACTGTAGTCACAATTTGCATTTCTCTGATGGCTAATGATATTGACCTTTTTGCATATGTTTTTGGCCATTAGTATTTCTTCCTTTGAGAACTGTCCATTCAATAGATCATGTGCCCATTTTTAAGTTGGATTTCTTACTGTTAAGGCTTTTGCTCTATCAGATGAATGGTTGGCAAATATTTTCTCCTATTCTGTAGGTTATTTCTTCACCCTGTCGATTGTTTCTTTTGTTGTGCAGAAGCTTTTCAGTTTGATAGAATTACCTTTGTCAATTTTTCCTTTTGTTAGCTGTGCTTCTGAGGTCCTATGCAGAAAATTACTGCCTGTAACAATGTCTTAAAATCTTTCCCCTATGTTTTCTTCTAGAAGTTTCTGAGCTTCAGTTCTTACAGTTAGGTCTTTGAATTGATTTTCATATAAGGTAAGAGAGAGGGGGGTCAAATCTCAATGTTCTGCATGTGAATATCCAGTTTCCCTTTCACTCCTGTTGAAGAAGCTGTCCTTCCTCCAATGTTTGTTTTGGTGCCTTTATTGAGAATTAGTTGCCTTAGATACATGGATTTATTTCTGGGATCTCTATTGTGTTCAATTGGTTCATTGGTCTGTTTTTATGCCATTACCATGCTGTTTTGATTACTATGGCTCTGTAGTATATCTTGGTATCAGGTATGGTGATGCCTCCAGCTTTGTTCTATTTGTTCAAGATTTCTGTGGCTAGTCTGGTTCTTTTGTGCTTCCACATGGATTTTAGGATTGTTGTTTCTACTTTTGTGAAGAATGTCATTAGTATTTTGATAGGGATTTCTGCAGATCATCTTGGGTAGTATGAACATTTTAACAATATTAATTCTTTCATCCCTTAAGGTATCTTCTTCAATTTCTTTCTTCAGTGCCTGATTTTTTTTTTTTGGCAGTACTGAGGATTGAACCCAGGGGCATTCCATCTCTGAGCTATACCCCCAGCCCTATTTTTTATTCTTAATTTTGTAACAGTGTCATTAAACCTGTTATCCTCTTGTCTCAGCCTCCTAAGGACTGGGATTACAAGTGTGTGCCACCAGCCCAGCTGTGTTCCTTATAGTTTTTATGATAGAGCTCTTATTTCCTTAAGTTTATTGCTAGATATTTTATTTTTGTAGCTACAGTGAACATAGTTGCTTTTCTGATATCTTTCCCAGCAAATTTATTATTAGTGTATAGAAAAGCTATTGATTTTTGTGTGTTGATATTGTATCCTATTACATTACTGAATTTATCAGTTTTAATAGTCTTTTTGGTGGGATCTTTTGGTTTTTCTATGTGTAGAATCATATCATCTGCAAAGAAGGGGGTACTTTGACTTCCTTCCTATTTGTATGATTTTTATTTCTTTCTCTTGCCTAATTGCTCTGCCTAAAAGTATGTGACAGTAGCTCTTTTCTGAAGACAGCTTCTGACTGCAGCACCTTGGGGGTCACTGAGAGATGATGTGAGGTCCTTCCCCAAATCGAGGCTACTGTGTCAAGTTCAGGTTACTCATCTAAGTGGACTGCTAGCTTGTGAGGACTGGGAATGTTCTGGAGGTAGGATTGCCAGCATTCACCTGGACAGTTTCCTAGGACTCTCTCTTTCACCCTTAACCCTCCAAAGGGGAGAGCCGGGGAGGGGGCAGTTGCTGGGATGTTTTGTTTCTTTACTATGCTGTTGTCCCAAAACTCCTGGGTCTATTTGAGGCATTGCCCCAAATATCTGAAAATATTAACACCGTCTAGGAATAACAGCTCCAGGATAATCCTGCTGGGCAAGTGGTGATAATGAAAAAACAAAAACAAAAACTCTCCATTCTAGAATCTTCTTATTCCAAAGGGCTGGAAGAGGGACTAATGTCCTTAACATATAGGTCCACATGGGACTGTCCCAGAGGGACTTGCACAGTGTTCAAGTTCTGAACCTAATGTGAAAGAGGGAAGTGGTGTCTAGGGCCTCTCTGCCGGGGGTGGTTATGCCCTGGTGTGGCTAGCTGTCTCTTTTTAAGACCCTAAGTGTTTCACTTGGGCCCCATTTTGTTTGCATGACAACTCTGAGTGATAGGAACATGCACTAATTTCCTAGGGCTGCTATAACAAAGTACCACGGATGGCAGTGTGTTGAACAATAGAAATGTGTTGTCTCAGTTCTAGAGGCTAGAAGTCTGAGGTCAAGGTCTTGGCAGATACCTTTTCTTCTGAGGCCTCTCTGCTTGGTTTACAAATGGCCACCTCTTTGCTGTGTTCTCGTGTGTCTTCCCTCTGTGTCAGTCTGTGTCCAAATGTCCTCTTATAAGGAACACCAACTGCCTCCTTAAGGGGCCTAGTCACATTCTGAGGTGCTGAGGGTAAGGACCTTAACACATGAATATTGAGGAAGGACACATTTCAGCCTCTTACCCTCCCTTTATAACCGGGAAGTGAGAACTAGGGCCTGGGTCTTTCCTGAAGCTCTACAGTCCCTGGACTCCCAATTCCATTCTCTTTCCAGAGCAGGCCTCAGCCACAGGCAGGCTGAGCTTCCATTTATTGGTAGACTGGGGTTTTCAGGACATCTAGATTTATAATTCATCCTTGTTCCTGCTTTGAAGGCCTTGTCTTTCTCCTTTCCTCCCTTTCCTGTCTTAAATTGGATTCCCCTAAAAGAAGATTATGATCTGAGTGTATATGGAGAGGCAAGTCCAGAAAGCATCTGTAGTGAAGTGGGAAAGGGATATAGGGGAAGAACATCAAGCTCATAAAAGATGAACTAGCCAGGCATGGTGGCTCATGCCTGTAACATCAAGGACAGTCTTAGCAATGTAGTGAGATTCTCAGCAATTTACTGAGACCCTGTCTCAAAATTAAAAAAAAAAAATTTAAAGAGTTCTGCATGGGCAGCTGGACTCGGTTCTGCTAAAGGACTTTGGGAAATAGCATCAAATATACCTCAGAGGTATCTTCCCGGTGCTCAGGAGTGAGTAAGCCCAGGCTGTGTATCCACCAACTCCTGACAGCCCTGGTTTGAAGGTTGATCCACAGGGATGTTAATTTCCCCAGCCTTTCCAGTCTGCTGGGGTGGGTGGGTGGTGGGTGGTGGGTAACATACCTCAGGGAGGAGCCTGATAAGCATGCCTGGGCCTGGAGGTGCTAACGAAGGCTCTTCATCAGTTATCTGTGGCTGTGTAACAAATTACTGCAACCTGAGCCACTAACAACAACATATTTATTATTGCACAATTTCTTGGGACAGGATTTGAGCCTGGGCAGGACTAACCCAGGTGCTCTGCTTCAAGATCGCTCCGGGTATTGTCCAGGGCTGGGGTCCCAGCTGAAGGCTTGGACTCTACCTCTAAGCTCATATGCTTATTAGCTGAATTCATCTTCTCTAGGTAGGCTTTTGTACTGAGGGCTTCTGTTTCTTGCTGGCTATTGGCCAGATGTCAACCATACCTCAATTTGGCTACTCAATTTGGTCTCCTCAATTTGGCTACTTAATGAAGCCTGCCAACAGAGTCTGCCAGCAAAAGAAGAATATTATGTAATGTCACAGAAATGACATCCTGTCACCTTTGCTGTATCTTATTGGTTAGGGGCGATTCACAGTTGCACTAGTACCTAAGGGGAGGGAGCATTGCAGGGCATGGCTCCCAGGAGCTGGTGGTCCCCGGAGTCATCTCAGAAGCTGCCTAGAACAAGGTACCGTATGTTAACTGCACAACCATCTTCTCTCTCTACAAGTTATTGCTGGCCAGAAACACTTTCTGTTGAAAAACTTAGAGATGATAACATTTTATTGCAAACCACTCAGAAAATCTAATCTTAAACTTCATCTGGTTGCTGGGGGTTACCCAACTGTGCTGCTCCAGGTCCAACCTAGGGCCTTCTGTGCTTTTCTGGCCCCACTTAAGGGCTGGGCATGTTGGGCTTGCTGCCGTGGGAACTCTGCAGTCTCTGGTTGTCTAGTGACAGTGGGAGCCAACAACCTTTATGCTTCCTCTTTGGATTTCAAAGTGAATTTGGAATTGAGGGAGTGAGAATTTCTGAAACTTCAATGAAAAACCCACATAGGCTACTAACGTGGAACTTGAAGTCTTACTTCCTGTGTGACACTTGAACAATTCCTAAAGCTGTAGGATGCTGCTCCTATTCTCAGCACTTATTTTCAGATGGAATCTGAGGGAAGCAGATTTGCTTCTCTCAGAATACATTTTCATTTTTGAAATCCTGTGATGGCTCCAGGAGCAGAATCTCTTTTTCAGGGAATGGAGAGTGTTGTACCTTTGTCAGTGTCTTGTACCAGTTCTGCTTTTAAAAGTCTATTTCTTGTCCCTTCTGAGAGTCCATACAGCATCATGGTTAGCCCCCCACCCCACCCCCATCTCTGGAGTCATAGTGCTTGAGTTTGAATCCTGATTCAGCCATCTACCAACTGTGCAATCTTGGACAAATTAGCTAACCTTTCCGTGCCTTAATTTCTTCATCTGTAAAATGAGAAAAATAACACTACCACCCTCACAGAATTCTTATGAGGATGAAGTGAGTTAAGAATGCACATAAAGCCTTCAGAACAGTGCCAGGAGCCAACGAGGGTTTGCTGTTAATAGTTTGAGAAAACTTAATACACCAGTAAGAGAAATTTTTGAGTGATGGAGATTGCAAGGACGATTTATGAAACCTATTTCTGGACTAAGAAAAATTCCCAATTCCATTTTGGGGTTCTGTTTAGGAATCAAACCCATCTTACCTGTGATTTACATGCTCTGGAGAAGCGGTTCTCACCTGCCCCGATCTCATCAGCAATTGGCATCAAGTAGCCCAGTGCGGGGTGGGGGTGGGGGCTGAATAATCACATCACTTTCCAGCTTCCTTGGCCAACATACCTCGGGTCCTGGGGGTGGGGGGAACCAAGGGGGCTCACCTTGTGTGGCACAGCTTGTAATTCTTCAAGCAGGTGTCCACAGGAGAATGGGGGGGAGGGCTTGTGGATGCTCTGCTTCTGAGAAGCTCCCAGTGGGGAAGGGGGCTACAGGGACCAGAGTGTGGAGGTGGCAGTTAAGGGCAGCTAGAACACAAAATTTATCCTGGTATTTGAAGTTGAATGCCTGCCAGCTGTTCTCAGGTTGTGATGGGCATTTTCTTTTTACTAAATCAGTAGTAGCTGGCATGGAGCGGCAATTCTGAAATGCTACCATGCAAAGGAAAGGAATCACTACGGGTATTTGTTAAAAATACAGATTTTGGAGCCTGCCTCCAGATATTCCACCTCCACAGTAGCGCTGTGGGAGGGTTCAGTGTTTTTTTTTTTTTTTTTCTTTTTGTGGGGGATGTCTGAGAGCTCTGGTGCCCTGCAACCTAGAATGAGCAGAGGGGCTGAGGTCTGGCTTGGGGTCAGTGGCCAGAGGCTTTTCTGGAAGCTGGACATTTTTACAAGCACGTTTTTAAAAGCACTTAGAGTGACTTTTGATTTGGGGAGCCGGTAGAGATCATGGAGGTATAGAGTCCAAAGCTACCTACCCCCTTGACATCCCTACCCTCAAGGGACAGACCTTGAAAATCATGGGCAGATAGTACTAGAAACAGCCTAGGTAATATCTTCGATACACTGTCATTTTCCAGAGGGGGACAGTGAGGCCCAGAGTGTGACGTGGCTTCAGCCAGGTCACACAGCAGCTGAATGGTAGGTCTAAGACTGCAGCCAGGTGCCCTGCTCCCCCTGGAGCACCCCACTCCCCACACACCTGTGCCCTGCCAGTGGGTGACTGGGGAGGGGACAGGATGGAGGAGGACGCCCTCTGAGGCGGAGAGAGCTGGGCCCACAGCCAGGGAGGTGGAGGCAACTGCAAAAATTGTGTCCTAGTTGAAAATGGAGTCATAATAGGGATAACTTTGGCTTGGGATTCAGTCAAATAATTGCTGGTAACATCACTAATAGAGTTATCTTCCAAGTGTAAGATGCCTTTCCCTGACAAGAAATACTCCCAGTGTTACTTTTTTTTTTTTAAGACCTAGGGAGGAGACTTCCAGGCGTCTGTTTTCTCCCTAGTAACAAGGTCCTCGTGTTGGCGCTGTGCTGTCCGGGACGCGAGCGGTGGATGTGGGCAGAGAGCCGCGGGGTCTGCGGCAGCGGGCGGGCGGTGGCACTGCGGGCGCGGGCGGGGACACTGCAGCACCGGCCTTGGGCCGGCAGAGGCCCGCTGGAGGGGGCGCTGTGGGCTCCGCGAGGCGGCCTTTTGTCAGCGCGCACGACCGAGAGCTCTCATTTCCTCCCAGCCTCCTGCGGGAAATAGATTTAATTCTGACTGTAGGGCTGCGAGGGACGCGCGCGGGAACCGGAGCCTTTTGTCAAGGAGAGGCAGCCCCGGCTCCGGCTCGGTGATTACCGCCACGCTTGGAAGTTGCTTGGCTGGGGCATTCCCGGCTCTGACCAGCACGGGCTGCAGGATGGGTGGAAAACGCAGCTCTGCAGAGTAGCTGGGCGGATTTATGAAGCGCATCCTCCCAAATCACAGAGAAACACAAACCAACCCACAGCGGCAGAACGGAGATGGAGACGGGGCTGCGCAGGAGGTAAGGCCGGCGTGGGAAGGGGCGCGGTGGGCTCGCCCTGGTGGCTTTGATGGAATCTGAGACCCTGAGCATCCTCCCAGGGTGCGGAGCTGACTGGTCCAGCTAGGTGCGCGGCTGTGGGCGCTGTTTGTCGGGATGCAGCCCTGGTGTTTTATGCCTAAAGATCTCTGGTGAAGTAATACTGAGCCCTTGGGAAATCGGGGCTGCAAGCAGCCCTCTCCACCAGCGGACAGTGGGACCCTCATGCGGAGCATAGCCTGGCCCGCGGGGCTTTCTTCTCAGTCTAGGTCTGCCTCTCTGGGCTGGGCCGGCGCCCCTCCCTTCCCCTCCCTCCTTTCCCGCTCGCTCGCTGGCCACCGCCCTCGCGGGAACCGGGAGCCGCGCGGGCTCTGCGTTTTCACCAGGGCCTGGGTTTTCACAGGGTGCGCGGAGCAGGTGCGGCCCGCAGCTGCGGCGTTTGGATTCGGGCAATTGGCATGTGAGCGGGCCTGCGGGTTTGGATTTTTATGGGACTCCTCTGCTTGGGAGGAAAAAAACAGCCGCTGTCCCCAGGAGGTGTTGCCAATCAGTTTCATCCTTCGCTTCCATCTTCCCTCCTGTCTTCTGTGTCCCCTTCCTTCCCTAGACAGGAGGAGGAAGCCACTCCAGTCCAGGAGGCCGGATTCAGCGGCTGCTTGTTTTGAAATCAGGACCACAGCCTACCTGGCATTGGGGGAAGGGAGGGAGGGGCAGACTGCTTTAGGATGCGGATCAGGCGCTGGGTCTAGCCTATTGTCTTGCCTTTTCTCCTCCTGCCTTTTCACACCCCTAATCCTCATCCCCTACCAAAAAATAAATAAATAAAAAATAAAAATCAAGACCCAGCCCACACCTTATCAAGTTCTTTTAAAAAAAATTGTCATTTGTCTATGACACACGATCATTACCCATCTGTTTCTGTACGCCCACCCTTCCCTCCTCTGGCAGTTTGTCATCTAAGATTCAACTGACTCAAATGAGCCTTATAAATAATAGAAGTCAAATCTCAGTTTCCTATGCGGACGTTTCTGTCCAACCCCCTGATGAGGGGTTGGTTTGGCATCCTGGCCGGAGCAAGGGATTGGAGAGGGTGCAGCCCACCCAGCTCTTTCCACAGCAAATCTGTGGATCTAGTTGGGATTCCTGAGATGTTTAACTTGTGCGAGTAAGGGGAGTTCACATTAATGGCATTTGAAAGTTATGTTTCATCTTAAGGAAGAAATAGCTGGTTAACATTTGAAGTAAAGGTGCTTCAACGGAATACAGCCAGAGAAATATAACAATGAAATTATGAAATTTCAGATTTGCAAGTCATACCTCCCACTACATATGAGTAATATATGTCAGAGATTTTAAAGGGGGTGATTGGACCTTTAATATTTTTACTTTCTAATGCTCTGCCTTCATTCTGTAAATTGAACAGATTTTCCTCAGCGCCTATGATCAGGACCTTGTCCAGCCCCTTCTTCCACATAGAACACAAGCAAAAGCCAACTTTTCATTATGAGTGTGGCATGAATGCACTTTCAGAACCCACTAAAGGAAAAATCATTCTTTGATCTCAAATCACAACAATTTTTTAGCAAGTTCTCTCTTGTCCATCAAATTATCCCTAATAGAAATGTGCCTGTCTCCTGTATCATACACAATGGTGCCTGAGATGATATAAGATCTGTGGTTTCTGGGCTTGGATTGGGATTTGCTTTGAGTATTTGTTTAGTCTTGGAGTTAGCAAACCTCAGCCATTCTTAAGATTTACAAATGACCAAATGTGTATATTGACAGAGGGTTTAGTGTTGAGTTTTTAAATATATATAAAAAGGACTTTGAAAAATATATGTATCTCCTCCCATATTCCACAAGGGTCTTAAGACAGTTCACAAGGCTTCAAAAAATATAACAAGGCAGATTAATTTAGAAGTATAAGAGAAAGAAGAAAGGAAACTCAGGGAAAAGACACTGGTTAGAGCAGGAGAGAAATCCAGCTCTAAATCTTCTAGCAGCTCATGCAAGGAGGTAATTGACCAGCCCATGGTTCATATGTTTTATTTGCTAACTCATTCACTCATTTGTTCATGCAACAAATATTCATTGAGAACGTACTATGTGTTGGCTTTTATGACAAGTACTGGGAACCAAGGGTTGACAGAGATAGATGTGGTCTCTGCCCTGTTGGCAAATAAAGACAAAGACAAGAAATGGACGTCTGTCAAGAAGTCTGTTAAATGAATATATAATTACAAATTATTATAAGAGCTCTGCAGGAAAAACACAAAATGTCACATGTCCAGAACATAAAAATGCAAAATAGAAACTTCTTTGCAGGGTGCAGTGACATATGCCTATAATCCCAGTACTTGGGAGGCTGAAAGACTGGAGGGAGGATTTCAGGTTCAAAAGCAACCTCAGCAATTTAATGAGACCCTGCTACAAAATAAAAGTCTGGCGGGGTGGGAGGGGTGTAGTTTTGGAGGTAGAATGCCCCTAGGTTCAATCCCTAATACCAAAAGCAATTCCTGATTTTAAGACCAGAAAGGAACTTTCCCCAAATATGCTATAGTGTTTGGAGTGATGTTTTTGGTCATCTCATAGCGTCAGACATAGGGTAAGTTTCACGCACTTGTTTTTTAACAATGTCCCTTGGTGTGAACTCAAGATATCACACTATAGGTCCCCCAGAACCCTGGCATTTTGAGGATATATGCATTTTGAGGGATCTGTATATTACCTAAAATTAATAGCTTTATTCCAATGGCAATTTAATTATTAATAAAAATGTACCCTGAATCATGTTGGTGGCACGTCCTAAGCCAAAGCTGGAAATGTGGTTTTCCTCTGTGTCTTCTCATTTGAGCCAGGGGCAGGCCTGATGGGTCGGGTCACAGTTCCGATGAAAGGAGGGGAGTTTGAACACTGGAGAGAGGTTAGTCTGCACAAGGCAAAGGTTTGCCAAGCTCTAGAACAGCTCCTGGTGACCACTGCTATACTGGCAAGGAGTGAAAAATTTCACGTCAGTTATACCTTCCTATGGACCAAATTGTGGCAATTTTATGAGCAGCAGGTTTAGTAAAAAGACAATGAAAGAGTTGATGCTGTTGGTTTTAGCAATATTTGGATTAGACTTACATGAAGCATTGATCAAGTAACATTCCAGTAAGTACCTTGATGTAAGACCAGAAAGGAACTTTCCCCATATTTACTATAGACTTTGGGATAATGTTTTTGGTCATCTCCTTGTCAGACACAGGGTGAGTTTCACACACTGTTTTTTGTTTTTTTTCTTTACAATGTCCCTTGGTGTGAGCTCAAGATATCACACTACAGGTCTCTCAAAACCCTCGTGTTCTGATAATACGTGTATTTTGAAGCCAGGTTACCTGACTTCAAATCCACAGTTTTCTACTTACTGTCTATGAGAGTGTGGTAAGTTATTCAGTCTTTCTGGTCTTGAGTTTCTTCTTATGATGATATGAGAATAAGCATATGGTATTAGTTTCACAGTGATTGTATGAGAACTGATGAGTTATTGCATGTGAAAGACTTGGAGCATATAGTAAGAGTCCATAAATATTTACAAGTAGGAAATGACAGCTCATTTGTGTAGGCACTCCAGGGTGGTTTGAAAGCAGAATTTTAAAGTATATTATCTGATTATCTTCAAGGAGCAAACATATTTTTGAGGTTATTAGTATTGTTTTGAACATTATACATTATTTGCATTAGTATTTTTACATCAAAATTTTAAAAATGATGATCTATAGAAACTAGTCCTGAGACTATATTATTTTGTTGTTAAGCTCAAGGTGGTATTTTAGTTTCAGCAAAACTATTATCTGTTGCAGTAAATAAGTTTTATTGATCTGACACTTTAAAGTTTGATAGTTGCATTTATTTGTAATTTGCTCTGACATTTTAGTAACACAGAAGTTGTAAACCATAAGTGTTCTGAATTAGTTTTTGTGAACATACATATTTAAATTTTAATAAAAGTCAATCCTAGAATCCATGAGAAACCTTTTCCCTTCAAAACGAATTTCTATATAGTTTAAGACTTTTGAACTATGTAGAAGGACATACTCAGGACTCTTGGAGTGGAAATTTGAATCTCTTATAAAGAGATTGCAACCTCAGTATTTGACTCCATATATCTTGGCTACAGAAGTGTTAGCCTGAAAGACTTTAAAGGCAGCAATACCAAGAATGACTTCTGTCTTCAACCACCACTGCCAAATCCCCCAAACTCAGAGTGCCCATGGAAGATAAGCTTCTAGCAAAGCTTCTGCATGGCCTATCTTCTAAGAGAAATTACATACAAAAGCTTTGTCAGCGTGATTGAATAAAGTAAAAAGAAAGTTTATTCTGTAGGGCATGAAGTTCATTTATATCAGTTAAAAGAAATTTATTGACTATCTTATTCAAATTTATATATTATTTTTAATATGTCTTATTGGTACATTATAATCTCACATCATCATGTAAATCATGCTGACAGTGACATACATGCACACAGCACTTGGTGGGTCCCCCCTTCACTTCCCAATCTCCCCCCTTCCCAATACAGAGTACTGAGATTGACATTGCTATTTTCACATATGTACACATAGACGATGGTAGTAATTCCATTAATGAACCTCACTCTTCCCCTCCCCTTCCCTTAGACCACCTCCCTGACTCCACTGAGGTTTCTCCTCCATTATCTGGAGTTCCTCTGGTATTCCAATTACTTGCTAGCTTCCACATATTAGAGAAAGCATATGGCCCTTCACTTTCTGTGATTGACTAATCTCAATATAATGTTCCCCAGGTCCTTCCATTTTCTTGCAAATGACATAATTTTGTTTTTCTTTATTGCTGAGTAGAATTCCATTGTACATATATCTCATACTTTTGTAATCCATCTGTTGATGGACACGTAGGTTGGTGCCATAATTTGGCTATTGTAAAATTTATTGTTTTTTTATTTTCATATATTTATTGGCCATTTTTAATTTTTCTTATTTTTAACTTTTTAAAATTGGTGCATTGTAATCATACATCTTTGTTAGGTACAAGCTGATAAAGGCATACATGCACACATTTCTCATTTAACCCTTCCCCAATTCCTGCCCTACTCCCTCACCCTGCCTCCTTCTCAGTTTCGGTTTAGTGATTGACTTTGATATGTTTGTGAGTGTACATCATGTGCAGTAGGGTGTCCCCCCCCACCACATTACTTTCAGTTAAGTCAACTTCTTTGCTCATCTAAGGTTTCTCCTTCTTCATCTGGAGTCCCTTTTGTGCCCCATCTCTTCCCTAGCATCCACGTATTAGGGCGAGCATATGATTTTTTACTTTTTGTGACTGACTGATCTCACTTAACATAATGTTTTCCAGTGAAATTTATTGTTAATGAATTAATTATTTATTTATTTGGTACTAGGGGTTGAACCCAGGGACAGTCTACCTCTGAGCTACACCCCCAGCCCTTTTTTTTTTGCTGAGGCTGGCCTTGACCTTGCAATCCTCCCATCCCAGCCTTCCAAGTGCTGGGATTACAGGTGTGTGCCACCATGCCAGACTACATCTCTACTTTAAAAAAATCATTTTAATTGTACAAATTTATAGGATACAGTGTAATAGTTCAATACATGTATATAGTGTGTAATGATCAAATTAGGGTAGTTGACATCTCCATTTCAAACATTATAATTTTTTGATTAACATAACAATTGTACTTATTTTTGTGGTCTAGTGTAAGAGTTCAATATATGTACTAATCAAATCCAGGTAATTATCATTCCCGTATCCTCATCATTACTTTGTATTTGGAGCCTTTTTTTTTTTTTTTTTTTTTTTTTTTTTTTTTTTTTTTTTTTTTTTTTTTTTTTTGCGGTACTAGGGATTGAACTCAGGGGCATTCTACCTCGGAGCTATACCCCCAACCCTATTTTTTCTTCTTTATTTTGAAACCGGGTCTCACTAAGTTGCGGAGTGCCTCACTAGGTAGCTGAGGCTGCCAAGAACCTGGATCCTCTGGTCTCAGCCTCCCAAATGCTGGGATGACAAGTGTGTGCCACCATGCCTGACTCTGTTTGGAGCCCTTAAGCCCCTTTCTTCTGTTTGATTGTTTTCCCTCCACTGTGTAGTAGACCACTTGACCATAATTTCTGTCTAAATCTGGGTACTCATTATAGAGCCTTCCCGTATCCCTTCTTAACCTCCCTAACCAATAGAAATCACTATTATACATTCTTGTTGACTTTTTTTCCTAACATTCACATATGATAGAGAATGTGTGGTATTTGTCTTTCTTTGTCTGACTTATTTCACTTAATATACGTTCCCCCAGTTCCATCCATTCTGTTGCAAATAATAGAACATCATTCTTTTTATGGCTGAGTAATATCCCATTGTGTATATGTACCACATTTTCTTTTTTTTTTTGCGGTACTGGGGATTGAATTCAGGGGCGTTCTACCTCCGAACTATACCCCCAGCCCTATTTTTTATTCTTTATTTTGAAACCGAGTGTCACTAAGTTGCGGAGGGCCTCACTAGGTAGCTGAGGCTGGCCTCGAACCCGGATCCTCCGGTTTCAGCCTCCCGAATGCTGGGATTACAAGCATGCGCCACCACGCCCGGCCCACATTTTCTTTTGGGAGGGTACTTAGGATTAAACCCAGGAACATTCTACCTCGAATCTATATCCCTAGTCCTTTTACTTTTATGTATTGTCATTTTTTATTTTGAAAAAGGGTCTTGCTAAATTGCTGAGGGTATCACTAAGTTCCTGAGGCTGGCCTCAAACCTGTAATACTCCTGTATTAACTTCTCAAGTACTGGGATTACAGGTGTGTGCCACCATGCCTGACTAACCTCTAGTGTTTTTTTTTTTAAACAGGGTCTTGTTAAGTTGCTAAGGGTCTAAGTTGCTGAGGCTGGCCTCAGAACTGCAATCCTTCCATTTCATCCTCCCAAGTGCAGGAATTATAGGTGTGTGCCACCATGCCCAGTTTATATGCCACATTTTCTTTATCCATACGTCTGTTGATTCCACATCTTACCTACTGTGAATAGTGCAGCAACAGACATGGCTGTGCAGGCGTCTCTTTGATATGTGGATATCATTTCCTTTGGATATATGCCCAGAAGTGGGATACTTGGATCATATGGTAGAGATGCAATTTGATTTAATCAAATATTTTCAATCTGAGGTTGTTCAAATCTCAGTGTAGAACCCATAGATACAGAGGGCTGATGGGACAGTCTTTGATATCACACACACACACACACACACACACACACACACACATACACACACCTCACAGAGTTATATTTGATGCTGTGTCTCCTAGGGCCCTAATTGCCCAGTCCTGCTGGGTTTCCTGGATGGGAACTTTGAGTGCTAAAACCAGGACAGTGCCAGGTGAATTAGGGTGGTTGGTCGTCCTATTTGATATAAATACTTGTGACTCTCAAATCTCCACTGGGGAATGAATTTTTATTTCTAAATCAGTTTGTCCCACCCATTATATGCTTTGTTTTGTCTTAAATTTCACTGTGATAATAAAATTGATATTCTGCATTCTTTTTTAAAAATTTCATTTACCAGTCATGATGTTTACTCTTTTTTTTTTTTTTTCAATTTTTAAACTTTCTTCTTCCCTGTCATTTTGATTTTTTTGTCAATTTTGGGAGGTGCTGAGGATGGAAACCAGGGCCTTGTCCATGCTAAGCACATTTCCTTCACTTCTCTCCACCCAGCCCTTGTCTATTTTTTTAAACATTTTGAATTTTTCTGTCCAAGTTCACATTAATTACATATTATATATTTGGTTTTCTAAATTTATATTAAATAAAATAATTCCAGGCTATTTCCTCACCTTCTTTTTAAACTTAAATATAGTCCAAGATTTCCTTGTTATTGAGCTAAAAAAGTAGTTGTCCAATAAAAAAAAAAGTTATCCATCTGGTTGTTTGCATTTTCTTTTTTGAAGTCTTCATTGACATTTAAAAAATAGAGTTATGTCTATTTATTCTCTTCCAAATGATGAGAGGTTTAATATAATTTCTGTCCCCTCTCACTTGCTCTTATTTAAAAATCTTTTTTGAAAGTATCTTTTTTAAAGAAACAGATTATCATCTTCTTT
>PVLC010022910.1:8097-26313 GCA_004027655.1 Graphiurus murinus | reverse complement strand
ACTTCTATTATTGCATTTTTCATATCCTTCATTTCCCTGCTCAGGGTGTCAGTTTCTTTGTTTATATGTTCTTTTATTTCTTTCCAGTTCTCTCTGCATTCTTTCTGGAAGTTTTGTATCGCTTCTATTATTAAAGATCTGAATTGTCCTTCTGGTAAGCTCTGCCATTCAGTGTCATTGAGTTCTGTTGTTTCGGGGTTATGTTGACTCACTGTTTCTTTGGTATTTCTCCTTCCCATGGTTTCCTTGTACTTAAATTTATAACTTTGCTGCTCTTGCATGCTTTCTCTGAATTTATAGGTTTCTTATTTTTATTTTCTCTCTGTGAATGGTGTCTTGTACTGAGTTGCAATTACTCTGGTATTTCTTCTGCCTGCTCTATTGGTGTCTTTGGTGGGCTTCAGTTGTTGACTTCTAGTATCTAGCAAAAGCTAAAAAACAACCTATCCTCCGAAAAAACATACATAAATCGAAGCAATGCAAAGTTAAAACAGTAAAAACAGAACAAAACAAGGCAAAAAACCCCAGAAAACAAGGACCGTCAGCAAGAAGCAAGATAAAAATCCCTGCAAGTTTGTAAGAAAAGACCTGGTTTGGCCTCTCCAGATATTTGGGTAGGTTTCTGCTGCTGTGCGCAGCCGACAAGATGGCGGCTGCTCCTGCTGCGCACCCGCCGGCTCCGCCGTTCTCCCTGGTCGGCTCCTTAGATTCTGACCAGCTGCCCGTTTCTTTACTCACTTTTAAGCTGCTTTTCTTCTCCTTCCTTCCGTCGAGAAGCTGCTCTGTGGTCATTTTGATTCAAGCTCTGTAGTGCAGTTATCTGCTCCAGCTCTGCGGGGAGAGGTGAGCTGGGATGGGCCTGCACGTGCTTAAGCTGGTCATACCAGGAGTTCTCGTCTCTGTCGAAGGTGCCTCCAAATGCCGCCTGGCTAGGATGAGGAGTTCAGAAGTTGCTCACTCCGCCTCTGGCTGGTGGGGTGCAGAGGGTTGTTGTATATTTCTTTTTTAGTAGACCTCACGCCGGGGGCCGGCTCAATGGCACTTCCGCTCAGCAGCGTGGCTCCACAGCCTCGGAGACGGGCTTCTTTGCTCTCCCCAGTCGGCCTTCCGGATTCTGCTCAGCTGCGTTCCAGTTTTCACAGTGTTTTTCACCCTTTTGTTGCTTTTTTCTTCTTTCAAAAAGTTGGTTCCACGACTGATTTGAATCTAGCTCACAGCGCCTCTTGAGACGTGTCTCACTCCATCGCCATCTTCCCGGAAGTCCCTGATTGTTATCTTGATCATCTTCAGGTGGCATGATTCAGGTGGCATGTGAGTTTTTTAATCAAGGTGATTACTATATGATTACTACAATTATTCTATTTATACAATTAAAATATAAATAAAAAAGCCCTTTTGAGCTTATTTTTCATTGTGACACAGATTTTGTCGCCTCCCTGCCAGAATGGAAGCTGCAAGCAAGATCACTGTGGTCTGCTGGATACCTAATCTGTACCAAGGATGGTACAAGGAGCTGAGGATTCACTTTCCCTTCAGTTCTCCTATACATGAGCTCAGCATCTTCATGCGCGTGGTGAAAATGATCTGTAAAACTGAGACACTAGTATAAGTTCCCAGGACTAAAGTCAGAATCAAGCTCTCACTTCCAATATTCCCTCTCCCAAATCCATGCCCTTCTCAATGAAATATGCTTGGGGAATTTAAGGTGGCTGAGTTAGGGAAACAGACAAACATGTAGAGAAAGGTAATGGTGTAGCTAACTTGATATCACAGAATGCATATTCAAAAAAGAAGTCCCAAAGTCCCTAAAATTCTACCAATCCCAAACCTCTGAAAGTGTCAGACAACTCTGTGAAAGAAGGTGAAGTAGTTTCTGGTGTCAGGCATATTCTGAGAAAAGTGCTGAGAGTGAATGGGAGCCTTGACAGCCAGGGGTGAGAGAAATGAATAAGCACTGCCTCTCTCGGGGCAGATGTGTAGGGATGCTAAGAAAAAGGACACCAACAGGTGCCTCCAATGTAATCAGCCCTAGAACTGTGGCTGAATCCAAGAAGAGTACAGTAATTGATTTTTGCAATGATGATCCTGAGTTGTGAAGAAAAGGTTACATTTTATGTTCAGAATTTTCCATTTAAGAAGGCGAGAAAGCATGTAACCTATTTGAGAAAGATTTTCATTTCAAAAAGTGAAAATTCTTTGAAAAGATTTTTAGTGCTTAAAGGGATAAGTAACAGTTATTGGGAAAATTCACTGATGTGGAATGCTGTCTTCCCTGAAGATTCTGGATCAACCAGGCAGTATGGTGTGTTTAGTTAGGCTTCTCTCACTTCCCCTTTGTTGACATTTTACTATTTTGTTTTTCTCCAGCCTTTCAAAAAATTCCTAACCTCAAGCACTAGAATCTAAGCTCCTTTAGACCAGAGACTGTGGCACGCTTTCTTGGATATTTGGATATTGTGGCCTATTTCTGCTACAATGAACAGGATGAACTGACATTCACAAAAATGAGCGACTTGCATGGCATACACCACCCCTTGACACTTTGCAAGAACCTTTTGAGTTGAATATTTAGAAGTATGTCTGTATTTCTTTCTCTATCTATCTACCTATCTCTCTCAACATCTATATCTATCTTTTCTTTCTTTCTTTGCAATCAATTAAATTAAATTAAATTAACCATTCATTCTGTGAAGCAACAGCCCTTGCTAAAATAAAATTAAGCTCCCTATTTGCAGGTAGCATGAATACTGTAAACACATAGTATGTCCTCTCACTCTTTTGAGGGTCTCCTTGCCAATCCTTTCCCCAAGACATAATTCATAATTTATCATTCATGTATTTCTGAGATTTTTGGTGACTGATTACATCCTATTTCCTCTTCCAGAAATAGCATCTCCAGTCACCACACTTTCTATGTTGCCTATTTAAGTGCTCCCTCCAAGCACCATTTCTTTCAAGGAGCTCTTTATTCTCACAACCACTGCCCATTGAAGAACTGGTGTTGTCGACATTTTCTTTTTGAAGATGAGGATAAAACCTTGAGAAACTATATGATACACACAGGTCATACCCTGGATGTCAAAGCCAGGTTCATACATCATCAACTGTCTCCTGGCTGCATCTCTATACACCACACAGTAAACACCTGCAACTATAGATCCCTTCTTGACCAGCAGCCCTCTCTTTGATATTCTAGGTTGCCAGACTCATCTGTCCCATGGTCACCTCCAGTGTGAACCGCACAGAAGGGCAGGGGCAGGTGCATCCTACCTGGTGTGTTGAGTAGGCGGGATCTCCGGCAGTGGTAGGCTACCTCCTGCTCACAGTGCTCTGAACTGTCGATCAGGGCCTCCAGTTGCTCCAGGCTGCTTCCATAGTCCAAGGCCATAATGTAGGGCTTCTCAGGATTGGCACCCTGCACATGGGTCAGCTCTGTGTTGTTGTGCTGCACTGACATCCAGATCTTGTCCTCTGCCAAGGCAACAACCCAAAGTAAGAGATATGAGAGCAAAGAGTGAGATGGGTCACTGAGCATGCAACAATTAATCACCACCTGAGTGCTCTACTATGCAAAGTGAGACCAGAGAGTTTCTGTTCCTCATAGAGCTCCACTCAGAGTTAGCCTAGGGAAAAAATCATCTTGAGAGTTAAATTCATGGGGTCTAATTCCACAGGCTTAGTGTAAAGTGTTTAGTGTATATTTGCTCATCTCATTTAAAATTGATGATGCAGCTTTCCTTCCATATTAGTGGGTGATTGGAATCCCCATTAGGATACCAAAATCTGCATGTGACCAACTATAAATACTATAATATTACCTTTTCTTTCCTTTCTTTTTTTTTTTTTTGGTCCTAGAGATTGAACTCGGCATTCTATCTCCAAGATACACCCCAGCCCTTTTTATTTATTTATTTTTATTTTGAAACAGAGTCTCACTAAGTTTCTGAGGGTCTCACTAAGTTGCTAAGGCTGACCTCGAAACTGCAATCCTCCTGTCTCAGCCTCCGAAGTACTGGGATTAAAGCTGTGCACCATCATGCCTAGCTCTCATATATGTTCAATCACCTCTAGGTTAATTATAGTACACAACATGATGTAAACATTATCTAAATAGGTGTTATACTATATTGTTTATGGAATGATAAAAAGAGGAAAGTCTATGTGTTCAGCAATTTTTTTCCATACACTCTTGATTCAAAGTTGATTGTATCTGCGAATGTGGAACTAGTGAATACAAAGAGTCCACAATGCCTAAATTGGAACTAATACTGATAATTAGTGGTAGTACTAAATCAGTATTACCACATCAAAAATAAGAAAAACATGAATGAGAATTATGCTGCTTACATAAGATTACACAATAAATGATTAACCAAGATTTGAATTGAGGATTTCTGACACCAAACTACTGAACTCACTCCCTTATAAGAGAAACACTAGCACAGATAATTTTCTTAAAGAACTGTATCATATTGAGAATAAGACCTATGCATAACAACCATCTGCAAAATACATTATCAGCAAGGTTGAAATTATGTGATCTAAATTTCATATGCCATGCACTAAATTGCAGTTTTAAATTATTTATAATCCTATTTATCAAAATTTTGGGGGAAATGTTTACAATAAAAGAATATACAGAAGCCTGGTGTGATGGTGCATACCTGTAATCCTTGTACTGGAGAGGATGATACAGGAGGATTGCAGGTTTGAGGCCAACCTCAGCAACTTAGAAAGATTCTTAGCAACCTAGAAAGACCCAGTTTCAAAATAAAATAAATAAATAAAAAGAGCTGGGTGTATAGTTTTGAGGTAGAACACAGTACCACATGCACCAAAAAAAAAAAAAAGAAAAAAAGAAAAAAACAAAGAGTACACAGACATCTAGAGTACTTCTAAGAACTCTAAATCAGAGCAAAGGATAAGATTGAAAGGAATGGAAGCCAAGGAAAGAAGAGAGGAAATCAGGGTTTAGAGATGGAAAGATATGTATTTGAAACCTATTTCTGCCAACAAGGAGCTTCACTTTTCTGAAGCTCAAGTTTACAGTGATTTTAAAAAAATAACAGCAATGACATTAAAAGCAGGGCAGAAATATCAGTAAAATGGGCAGTCAAGCTGTGTAGATAGAATGGGAACTGAAAATACAAAGTTGCTTGCAAGGCCCTGTCTGGAGTGTATCAGACACTCTGCTATAATAACCTGGGCTAAAACATTTTCTGCAGTTGGATGTGCAATTTAATTCTGAACATCCTCACAAATAAAGCAAAAGAGGAAATAGGAAGACTTAAAAAGCTTTTATCATCTGAGAATCTTGCCCACATAATTGCATCATTACTCTTCATAGACGCTTAGAGGTAGAAAGGAAGCCAACATAGAAATCATGTGGTTTCTCCCCTCTTCACCCTTTCAGCCTTACAGATGTGGAAACTAATGTCCATAAAGTAGAGAAATAACTCAAGCTATAGTCATTAGACAGTAATGATGAACAGATATGCTCGAGTATTATTATTTAGAGAAACTAAGAAGCAGGGTTAGGACTGTTGGAATTATATGGATAAAAAGAGAACTGAAGACTGTGTGCTTGCTGTTAATTTTTCCTATACTCCCAATTCTGGAGCATGGCTGGATGACTGGGAACATATAACTTTATCCCCCTGTATTTCCATTTCTACATATCAGAAGAAGAAAGAAGCAGAAAGAGAGGGCTTAGTTTTAATTGTCTCCAAAGAATTTTCCTACTCTATAAAGAAAATACTTCTTGGACCATACAATTTAATCACATTAAAATATTCTCTGACATATCTTGAATCTGTTTTCTGAGACCATCACATTGATAATACATATGTCTCTAGTGTTACTCTGAGGCAAGATGACGTGTTTCTACAAAGTCTAACAAATAGGAAGAAGAAGAAGAAGGAGAAGGAGAAGGAGAAGGAGAAGGAGAAGGAGGAGAAGGAGAAGAAGGAAACAATAAAAGAGGAGGAGAAGGAAGAGGAGGAGGAGGAGACACAGTGCCCATGTCCATAATCCCAGTACCTGAGATGCTGAAACAGAAGGAATGCAGGTTCAGGGCCAGCCTCAGCTACCTAGAAATTCCCTGTTTTTTTTTTTTTTTAAATAAGTAGTTCTTAGCAACAAGAACCATGCAGGAGGTATCACAATACCTAACTTCAAACCCTACTATAAAGCCACAGTAATAAAAATAGCATGGTATTGGCACAAAAACAAACACATAGACCAATAGAGCAGAATAGAAGACTCAGAAACAGACTCACGTACTTACAGTCAATTGATTTTTGACAAAGGAGCCAAAAATATACACTGGCAAAAAGCCTCTAACAAATGGTGTTGGCAAAACTGGTTAACCATATGCAGGAAAATGGAAATAAACCCCACTTTCTCACCCTGCACAAGATTCAACTCAAGGTGGATCAAAGAGCTGGAAGTCAGGCCAGAGACCTTACAGCTTCTTGAAGAGAGCATAGGACCGACACTTCAACACATAGGTACAGGTAAAAACTTTCTCAACAAGACCTCAAAAGCACAAGCAATTCAAAGGAAGATCAATACATGGGATTGCATTAAACTGAAGAGCTTCGGTGCAGCAACGGAAACTATCAAGAACCTCAATAGAGAGCCCATAGATTGGGAGAAAATTTTTGCCAGCTACTCTTCTGATAGAGGTCTAATATCAAGGATATACAAAGAACTCAAGAAAATTACAGGTAATAAAACAAACAGCCCAATCAAAAAGTGGGCAAAGGATCTAAATAGACACTTCACAAAAGAAGAAATACAAATGGCCAATAAATGTATGAGGAAATGTTCCACATCATTAGCAATCAGAGAGATGCAAATCAAAACTACCCTGAGATTTCACCTAACACCAATCAGAATGGCAATCATCAAGAACACAAACAACAACAACAAATGCTGGAGAGGGTGTGGAGAAGTGGGAACCCTACTACATTGCTGGTGGGATTGTAAATTAATGCAACCACTTTGGAAAACAGTATGGAGGATCCTCAGACAAATGGGAATGAACCTACCATATGATCCAGCAATACCACTTCTGAGTATCTACCCAAAAGACTGGAAACCAAACTATCAGACCGATGCATGTGTATCTATGTTTATAGCTGCACAATTCACAATTGCCAAACTACGGAAGCAGGAAGCAGCCAAGATGTCCATCAACAGATGAATGGATTACAAAACTATGGGATATGCACACAATGGAATTTTACTCAGCCATAAAGAAGAACAAACTCATGCTATTTGCAGGGAAATGGATGCAACTGGAAAACATTATGTTAAGTGAGATTAGCCAGTCACAAAGAGCAAAAAAAGCATATGTTCTCCCTAATATGCAGATGCTAGGGAGAAGATGAGGCATAAGAGGGTCTCCAGCGGAAAAGGAGAGACCCTTGATAAGCAAAGAAGTTGATTTAATCCAAGGGGATGGACTGGGAGGGGGGGACACCCTAAGGCACATGACGTACTTTCACAACTCTATCAAGGTCACTCACTGAACTGAACCTGAGAGGGAGGGAGGGCGAGGGAGCAGGGTGGGAATTGGGGAAGGGGTCAAATGAGAAATGTGTGCAAATATGTCGTTAACAATTTGTACCTAACAAATATGTATGCTTACAATGCATGAATTACTACAATAAAATAAAAAAAGAAAATAAGTCAGTGTTATTGGATTTTCAAGTTGAAAATAAAAATTACATGATTCACGTTGGTAAAGACACTAGTAAGAAAATAATCTGGAACTCCAAAACAGTTGGTAATGATAGGCAACAAATGTTGCCAAAACAACCACAGAGAAGTTATTCAAGAATGAAATGTTATAGAGGGAGAAATAAAGATGAACAGTTGTAAAATAGTCATGATGCTTTATGAGAAAAAGAAAAGGAAAACTGTAATTTATAACAACAGGAGCTATGTAACTGCTCTACACTAGAATATTTTACATATGTTATAGACATCCATGACAAGCCAAAGTTTCAAACATTATGAAGAATAAGAGGAGAGATGATTGCTTGAAAACTGGAACTCACTGGCGGGATTTTACTTCAAAGCTGTCCTGGTAGATCACAGAAAAAAGAATAAAATAAGGAGAAAATTGGATATTATTCTTTCTGGACATCTATCCATCAATCAATCTATCTGTCTTAGTAAATTTGTTCTCACTCTCCATGTGTCCAATCTGATTCCCAAAGTGAACATATCCCTAAACCATTTGGATTTATATTTCCTTCTAAGTGTAAACAGATTTTCCTGTCCATACATCTGATCATATATTTTCTAATTGATTCACATATTCATTTACACATTGACTCACAGCATTGCCAACCCACCTTCTGTTCTCTAAGGGTGAAATGTAGTTTTCATAATTCAATTCAATAATTGACACTATTTAGTATATACAATACACAGAGGATACCAAGGAGCAATTAAGAGCTCCACAGTCACTTGTGATTCACTTAAAACATATCATCAGTCAGGCACAGTGATGCACATCTGTAATCCCAGTACTTGGGAAGCTGAGATAGGAGGATTGCAGGTTGGAATCCAGCCTTAGAAACTTAGAGAGACCCTGTTTCAATAAATAAATAAAACAGGGTTGGGAATGTAGCTCAGAAGTAGAATGCCCTGGGTTCAATCCCTATTCACACACACACACACACACAAACACACACACACACACACACACACACACACACACACGCATCACACGGCCTGGATGCAGGTAGTGTGAGGAGCAGGAGAGGCTGTTGCTCCAACTTAGAGCCTCATAGCTCCCTTTCCTTTCAGAGCTGCCTTGTGTCTGCTGATTAGTTTTCTCCTGGGAAAAGCATAACAAATAAAAAAGAGGTAATTGGATCTTATTTTTTTCTCACTTTCTTTTTTTAAAACTCAGCCACATTGTAGCTATGCACATTAAGCTCTTCAACCTGGCTCAATACTGGAAAGCCAGAGACATGTGTGACCACAAGAAAGTCAGGTTTTTGACTGATGTTCCTGCTGCCTGGGCAAGGAGAGAAGGGGAGATTTTAGCTGGACAAGGCCCTTGTGAAGGCCAACCCTGAAGGATGGGCAAACGAGTGAGATTCATTTGTAACAGTCTTGCAGGCAGAAGGGGTGGGGGGGATAAGACTCACCTCCAGGAGGCCCATATGTGAACCCAGGCATAGCTCTAACTAAGGTGGCCAATTTCTTCAGTGGGCAATGGAAATTAGTGTATAGCTTGGGCTCTGGAGTCAGAAAGTCTTGGTTGGTGTGTCAGCTCAACACATACAGGTTAAGAATTCTTGGTCAAGTCATTGTCTCTCTAAAACCTGGTTTCCTCATCAGTGATGCTGAGAAACAGAGATATCAATGATAAAGCCTGGCTCTAGAAACAAGCCAATCTTCTTTGGAATCTGTGCTTGGAAAATGTTTCATTTCCACAGTCACACTTTAGGAATGTCATTAAAGGCTTTTCATTATAAAACAGGATTATTAAGCCGGGCATAGTGGCGCACACTTGTAATCCCAGCATTCGGGAGGCTAAGACTGGAGGATCCGTGTTCGCGGACAGTCTCAGCTACCTAGTGAGGCATTCCACAACTTAGTGAGACCCGGTTTCAAAATAAAGAATAAAAAATAGGGCTGGGGTATATATAGCTCGGAGGTAGAACGCCCCTGAGTTCAATCCCTAGTACCACAAAAAAAAAAAAAAAAAACAAAGAAAAAGAAAAAGAAAACAGGATTATTGGGTGGTGGATGTCGCTCAGTAGTAGAGCATTTGGCTAATGTGTAAGGCTGTGGGTTCCATCTGTAGCAATGAACACACACACACACACACAATAACAAATGGAGCAAGAATAAAGAAAAAGAGGATGTACAAAGAGCCCACAGAGTAGCCATGGCAGACTATTCTGGAACATTCCATACTGTCATCACTGTGGTGAAACATTCTCTGGTCATCACCCCAGAAATGCTATCTGAAACCACTCCATCCTGCATCTCTAGGTGACTTACCTGGTTCCTTTGGCTCTATAGTTTCAGAACTGGTAAACTGCTTACACACAGAGATGCAATTTATTTTTTTTTAATATTTTACTCTCATTATATCTGATTGGCATTATTATTGTGATAATTATTATCAATAATAGTAATTACAGCTGCTGTACACTGCACCATTTGTTGCCATGGGGATCAACACTCAGAAGAAAGAACAAATAAAAGGAAAGTTGAGAGAGAGAGAGAGAGAGAGAGAGAGAGAGAGAGAGAGAGAGAGAGAGAGAGAAAAGAAATAACTACAATTAATAAGACTTCATTCTTCACACATATTGTCAATTTGCAGAGCCAGAAAAAACTGCAATTTTTCTATCACAGTGCTTGGAAAGGAAGTCTACAGGTTGTCAATATCTGGCTTAATTGAACTGAGTTCACCATGTGGAGCTGTGTGTATTCCTTTGAACAATATGCCAATTCACTTATGCTCCTATTGTAATAAAATAAGTCTATATTAAGGTCTCTAAGGTCACTTCTGGCACAGTTTATCTATTGTGACAAAGTGAATTTTCTATGCCAAGGGTAAAGGCAGTTTAAATAAGCCTCGAAGTACTGTCTCTATCACTCATTTGCCATCTCCTTATGAACTGTCTTGTGATGTCGCTTGTCCTTTTGAATTGATAGCTATTTAATTTTTCATATGTTTATACCTCGTCTTTCCATTTAAGTCAGAGGTAGTGATTGCTAAGTCAATAGTAACTTGGAAAGGACTTCCACAGTTTTCAGGAGGCAGGTGGACTAGATGCAAACAATGGCTTCCAGGTGGTTGGATTTGTCTCCAAAGCTAGCTCTGCCAACCACCAGATTCCTAGTCATGGAAGAGGTATGTCACCTCCCAGGCCTGTCTCCTCATTTGTGAGCTGGACAGGATCTGTTACACAAGATTGTGAGCACTGAGTAAAGGGACAGGCTTAAGTCCAGGGTAGTTGTTTCCTCTTCATAATTACTTGTCCTGGTGCTTAAATTACACATGACAGATGGCCTGCCACAGACCATTCTGTAGAAGCCATTAAAAGAGGATGTGAAGAGGTCATTTCATTATTAGAAATACTTCCAGGAGGTCTTCACCCAACCCTCAAAGGAAGGAATACAATGGTGTAAACTGGTTTCCAAATTCCTTAAAAAGCTCAGAATTCCTGCAGGAGCTGTTGCTTCTATTTAAGTGGACCAGCCCAGATTCTCATGGAAAGATCAATCAGTACCTTGCTAAAACTATAGTAGGAGCCAGGCATGGCAGCGCATGCTTGTAATCGCAGCATTTGGGAGGCTGAGACAGGAGGATCTGGGTTTGCGGCTAGCCTCAGCTACCTAGTGAGGCACTCCTCAACTTAGTGAGACCCTGTTTCAAAATAAAGAATAAAAAATAGGGCTGGGGATATAGCTCAGAGGTAGAATGCCCCAGTACTGCAAAAATAAACAAGTAAATAAATAAATAAATAAATAAATAAATAAATAAATAAATGAAAAAACATTATAGCAGGGTGGCTTCCAGAGCCTGGGCTTTTTTGTTTGGGCTATGTGCAGTACTGATTTAGAGCCTTCATGTGAGGCAATTAAGGAGAATGTAGACACACTGCTTGGATGAATGCAGAGGCTCTGCCCGCTACTGCCTCCACCTGCTAGAATCCACACTTTACTACCTCCAGAAGACATGCTTAATTGTGATTTACCTAACACGTTCCTCTAGCCTTTACTTTTTATATACCTTTGGGGGAGGCTATTTTTCTCTTTTCCTTGCTTTAAAGCAGATGTCATGATCAAAGAGACATGAAGAATTGTTTTATGGTCTTAGGGGTGCTGGTTTGGATGAGACTCCCATGTATGCTGTGTCATATTTCTTTATTTGTTACTCACCTGTTTAAGGAAAAAAAATATGGAAATGTCTAGTGTGTGCAGAGTACTATGCTAGGGACTTGAAAGGGGTGGCTCAGGGTATGAGAGTGAATAACACTGGATCTTGGCACAAGGAGTGTACAGATGGCTCAAGAAACAATATACTCAGATTATTTTCTTATTGAGGTGAAGGAGTAGCTAGCAGTGGCAGCAAAGTGTGTGCGGGGTGTGCTTCATAATTCTACATCATAGTGAGATTCAAAGTGATGCATCTACACATGCACACAGTGCTGGTGCTGCCAGGGTTCTTCTGGGTTTTTTTTTGTTTGTTTGTTTGTTTGTTTGTGTCTTCTGGGGATTGAACCCAGGACAACTTTGCCACTGAGCCCCTTCCCCAGGCCTTTCATTTCTTTTTTATTTCAACACAGAGTCTTGCTAAGTTGACCAGATTAGTCTGGAATTTACAATTCTCTTGTCTCAGTCTCCAGAACAGTTGGGGTTACAAGTGTGTACCACCAAATGTGGCCTTTTTGAGTTCTTTTGCAGGATCTTTGTGGCAGACAGTATGCAGGGGCATTCTGAGGATAGGGACATGGAACTCAACCTTCTATTATCTCTACTTTCTCCAAACACAAATGAGAGATAGCTCCTCCAGCACACTCTATCATGCAGATTAATGGAGGGATATTAATTCTAGGAATGTATACCCCAGTGCCTAGTATACAAGTGTTCCTGGCCAGGCAAGTGGGTGCATGCCTATAATGACAGGACTTGGAAGGCTAAGACAGGAGAACTGCAGGTTTTAGATTAGCCTTAGCAACTTAGTAAGACCATACTTCCACTGACATTATCTAGATATGTGAGAATACCAAAGGCCATTTTTTTTTCAGTATGGAGGATTGAATTCAGGTGTATTCTACTCCAAGCTACAACCCCAGCCGTATTTTTTATTCTTTATATTGAAACAGGGTCTCACTAAGCTGCAGAGGACCTCACTGAGTAGCTGAGGCTGGCGGTGAACCTGCAATCATCCTGTCTTAGCCTCCCAAGTACTGGGATTACAAGCATGCACCATCACATCTGGCCCAAATGCCAATCTTAATATTATGTATGGGGAAGAGGGAGGGAGTAGAGAGGGAGCCAGGGAAAGCCCACCATAATGCACCAATAAAAGTAAAAAGAAATAAACTAGCCAAAATAAAAATAAAATAGGGCTGGGATATAGCTCGGAGACAGAATGCCCCAGGTTCAATCCCTAATACCATAAAAAAAAATAGTAGTTCCCATCTCTTTGTTTAAGAGATCTAAAGTAGTTAGTGCTGAACTCAAGAGGATTTTATGAGATTGTGATCTGAATGCAAGGACTTCTCTTAGTCCTAAGATCTGGCCAAGGATGAGTTTTATATTTGCTTTTCCCAGGTTGGAGAAGAAGACAAGCCATCTCTGAGTGTAAGAGCACTTTATTCTGCTCCCATGGAGCTTGCACTCTGGCTCTGGAGGAGGAGAGAGGAATGCTTCCTTTCCTAGCTGAATAATCCTGCCAGGGCACCAGAACCATCTCTAGTGGACAGCCTCCTAATTCCATCAGCTTCTGTGCTTCTCAAAGTTTGTAACCACAGCCTCATTCCTCAGCCCCTCCTGCTCATCTGTGAGTGTTACAGATGAAAAGACTGTTTCACAAACCTTTGCCTGACACCCAGCCCACAGTAGGTATTCACTTATTACTAAACTGAATATTCAGAATACTATCAGGACTTTTACTGACTTCAGTGACAGGTCTTGAAATAAGCAGGAATATGATATATGATAGGAAAAAATGTTTGGATAAGCTCTTGAAGATCTTGTGTGCAGTCAAGATAATCTATGGCAGATCACAGTATATTGGAAAAATTTAACACCCATCGATAGGTGTCTGAGTGAATACAGTTTAGTTAACTGACAAGTGAAGTATAATACTGACATGATAAATAATACATACCATCGCTAAACTGATTAAGAGTGACTTCCAGTGTGTATTGTCAAATGACAAAATGAAGTTATTGATATCTGGAAGAGTATGACACACATTGTGCTAGAGTAAAGAGAAAAATGAGTCAACAGGGGAAGGACAAACTGAGTGGTTATCTAGGAGACCTAGGTAAGAATGAGGTAAAGGTGATAAGAGAAAACAGATCTATGGCCAATCACTACACATATGTGTTTGACTTCTGCAACATGAAAATATTTTAAATAGTCAACACATAAAATTAAATCAAGCCAGGTTCAGTGACACACATCTATCATATCAGTGACTCTGCAGGTTGAGATAGGAGGATTGTAAGTTAGTGGCTAGCCTGAGTAACTTAGCAAGAGCCTGTTTCAAAATAAAATGGAAAAAGAGCTGGAGAGTTAGTTCAGTGGGAAGGTACCACTGGTTTAAACCCCAGTATTGCAGAAGAAAAAAAAAAAAGAAAACTAATTAAAGGATGAAGTAGCAAGACAGAAACAAAAAGTACTTTATATAACCACTTTAAAAGAAAAATAAGGAGCCATGCATGGTGGCTCACGCTTGTAATCCAAGTAAGTATTTGGGAGGTTGAGACAGGATTATAGGTTGGTGGTAAGCCTCATCAACTTGTGAGGCCCTATACAACTTAGTGAGACCCTGTTTCAAAATAAAGAATAAAATAGGGCTGGGGGTGTAGCTTGGAGGTAGAATGCCCTGGGTTCAATCCCCAGGACCATGAAAAGAAAAAGGAAAAGATGAGGAAAGGAAAGGGGGAAGGGAAAGGAAGGGAAGGGAAGGGAAGAGAAGGGGAGAATGGAAAGGGAAGAAAAATAAGCCAGACATGGTGGAACATGCTTGCAATCCCAGTACTTATGAGGCAGGAAGATCGCAGGTTCTCGGCCAGCCTCAGCAACTTAAAGTGGTCCTCAGCAACTTAGCGAGACCCTGTTTCAGAATAAAAATTAAAATAAGACTTTGGGTGTAGTTCAGAGGTAGAACACCCCTGGGTTCAATCCTCAGTACCACAAAAGATAAATAGTATAAAATGAATAAAAACAATAAACCCAGTAACTTGAAAACAGTATTCTGTTGAACTGTAGACCCTTGGTAAAAATGTCTTCTAAGAACAAAAGTTAAAATTCAAGAAAATCTTAAACTTTACATTGCTATTATTCCTGAATTTGCTGTTGTGATTCTGAAACTATTTTGTGTATATTGAAGATGGAGCAAATGAGTAATGATATTAAAGTCACTGGGATAAATTCTCAGAGATGAGAGATATATAGAGAAGAGATAACAGTAAGATGTCTAATGATACTAGGCTTATGCTGGAGATATCAGAAGTCATAATTTAAACACACACACACACACGCACACACATTCTACCTGTGTCCATTGAAAGGGCCTTGGATTAATGATAAAACCTAGTGCCTCTATCGTAACCTCCAGATACCATTTCCTAAAACTAGAATAAGATTTCTTTAGGAATACAACCACATTTGGGTAAGGGCAGGACATTTTAAGGTGAAATCTTGGGACGTCTTATACTAGAAGGCAGGGGAATACTCTAGGATTAATATGGACATGTAAAAAAGACAAGGAGAAATAACTAAAGAAGCTGTAATTAGCCATATTCAGAAATATCCGAGTGACAAAATTACTAAGGATGTTAATGCTAACAGCACTTCAAAATAAATTCACTTACAAATTAATAGTGCCATGAAAGATAGTAGAAGATAGAGAGGACAAATTTGTTCTTTATAAGGAAGAGTGCAGAGTGATGGCTAGAAATGTAGAAGAAAGTATAGAATTAGAAAAGCAGCATTTTACAAATTTTGGTGTAATAACTTAGGAGTTACAACCATTCACAGGTCCAGAGGAAATGATAGGGAACAGGATACTCATACAGTGTCCACAGGTAACACAACAGATAACTCACTGGTGATAAATTTCTTTCACAGTGCAGAGATCTGGCAGGTCAATTTCACCTGGAAGAAACTGTCATAGTGTGTGTCTGCTCACGGAGGCACAGAGGACACATGATCCAGCGACTATGCTTACAAGATTGTTCCAAAAGTGAATAAATAGTTAGAAAAAGATCCACAATGTGGGTATTCTTTTTTTTTTTGGTGGTATCTGGGATTGAGGGGCATTCTACCTCCAAGCTACACCCCCAGCCCTATTTTTTATTTTGTTTTTGAAACAGGGTCTCACTAAGTTGCTGAGGCTGGCCTTGAACCTGTGATCCTCCTGTCTCAGCCTCCCAAGTACGGGGATTACAAGCGTGTGCTACCATGTCAGGCTAATGTGGGATATAATGTGAGCTGACATAAGTCAGCTCAAACCCTTCAAAAAGATCCATGCCATGAAAACCAACCAAACAAGCAAACAAACAAAAATCAAGAGGTTTGATAGGGAGGAGGACTTCTGGATTGAGAGACTATGGAGCATACCAATCAAATCCAAGATATGGACACTGCTTGGACCTCAAAGAAAAATATAACAATAGACACTACTGTAGTAGTGAAAACATGGACTATACATTGGATGAGTTTAACTGAATTATGTATAGTTTATATAGGGGAATGTATTCCTACAAGAGAGAAACTGAAATTCAGGTTTAAACCATCACTAGAACTTGCTTTTGGATGGTTTGTGAAAAAAATCTATATAGAAGGTAGGGAAAATGTTGAGAACTTAGATGCAGACTTCATGTTTACTTGTTTTACTACTCTTCAACTTCTCCATAGGTTTGAACATTTCACAATGATACTCCTAGAAAAAACAAGTTGGAGCACATGTGTGTGCACACATACACACAGAGCCAAGGACTAACTGGCCAAATAATTATAGGAAAGCAAATGTTTTTTTCCAAATTCAATCATTTGCAACATGGCAGCCCACCCCATCCCATTTTCACTGTGCTTTCAGGGTTTCACAAGTTGTATACTCATATGAGTTATTATTTTTTCAGTGTATCTGTAGAAATACCAAGAAACCAGAGTTTACATTTCTGATAAGTGATGACAATAATAACTAATAACAGGTACCATGTATCAGGCATATAATGTCAGATATTTTTCTTGTAGTTTGTATTATCTCGTGTAGTAATCTTCCCAACAAACTACTAAATAGGCTTTATTCTTAATAGCACAGGATGACAAAGAGTATACATAGAGAGCCTGAGCCACTGCCTTATATCAAATAACTTGACAAATGAGGAGACATCAGTGCTGAGGTTCAAAACAAGCCCTTACTCTTTATTACAAATGTATAGAAATTTTTTGCTGTGTGAATTCAACCAGGAGTCATGGAAATCATGACTGTCAAAGTAGCATCATAGGAGGAGGAAATTAGTATTTGATCCAAAGAAGGAGGTGAAGGACTGATATTCTAGGAGAGCCAAACTGGATATAAGGATACATAAGAGTCACAATAAACACTCAGCTAACACAGGAAAAACCATGGAAACATGTTCACATGGACAGTGTTACATGTAGATATAAAATGTCTCCTAAAAAGCTCACTTATAAATGTTTGGAGCTGATATATAATTGAGTCTTGAATGTTGCAATCCCAGCAGTGGACAAATTCATTGTAATGGATTTACTTGGACAGCGACCCAGGCCACTAGGTTTTAGCTAGAGGTAGGTCCCTGAGGGTGTGGCCTTTGGGATTATATAAATGGTTCCTAGTTCCCTGGCTCAGTCTCTCTTGCTTCCTGGCTTCATGAATTGAGGAACACAGTCCATGTGCTCTCTGTATTTACACCTCTTGCTGCCATGCACTGAGATCTGTGGTCCCCAGCCTCACATGACCTGAGCCAAAACTGTAAGAAACTAAATATTCTTTCCTCTGTGTTACATGGTTAGGTCTATAGATTATGGCTGCAAGAATGCTGACCAGAAGAGACAGCAACATCTCTTATCAGCTTCTCTTTGAGAGCGGATATAAATATGACATATTCAAACACTTGTACACTAAGAATGTGATGGTGTGTCTGGAGTCCATGCTGTATCTTGGATATGGCTTTTCTTCACCCTCTTTCTTGAATTCACTCCCACCTTAGCATGCCATCTGCCAAGTAATGAACCACCCAGAAGGCCCTCACTAGAAAATGATCAGATGAGCCGGGCGTGGTGGTGCATGCTTGTAATCCCAGCATTCGGGAGGCTGAGACCGGAGGATCCGGGTTCGCGGCCAGCCTCAGCTACCTAGTGAGGCACTCCGCAACTTAGTGAGACTCGGTTTCAAAATAAAGAATAAAAAATGGGGCTGGGGGTATAGCTCGGAGGTAGAATGCCCCTGAGTTCAATCCCCAGTACCGC
>PVLC010022909.1:0-19479 GCA_004027655.1 Graphiurus murinus | reverse complement strand
AGCGTGCGCCACCACGCCCGGCTTCCATGTGGTTTCTTTTGCTAGAAAGCTGCTTATGTTCTTCCTGTCAAGATTCCCATCCATTCCATTCCCTGCATTCCGTCCATCTCTATAGATGTCTGTCTTCTGTTCCCTGTCCTCTTGCTGCCAAAGGTGTTCTAAGCCACTTACCTGCTGTTAATCCTTCTGCCTTCCATTGTTCTTGGGTTCCAGGAGCCTCCACTAACTTTGAGAATTCCTTTGAGGGCTCTTCATTTGCAATGGGTGACATTGCCCTGGCACTGTACTCAGCTCTGTTCTCCTACTCGGGCTGGGATACCCTCAACTATGTCACAGAAGAGATCAAGAATCCTGAGAGGTAAGTACCTTACCACCAAACTTTCATAGCAATGATAGCCATCATTTATTGAGCTCCTACTGTATGCCAGACAGCCTGCTGCCAGTGCCTATGGGGTTAATTGCATCAGCCCTATTTTAATAGATGAGAAGCCAGGTGTTCAGAGATTTAACTTGTCTATGATCCCAGTAACAGAACTAAGGTATGAACTTACTCTCTCTGGTATGTTTTGTAAATTTGTCTTTAAAGAGCTTTGTTCATTCCTGTACTAACTGAAGCAGGTTGTGCTATGTGCTTGTGTATGCTTTTATTTATTTATTTTTTGTGGTATTGGAGATTGAGCCCAGGGCCATTCTATCTCTGAGCTATACCTTCAGCCCTATTTTTATTTTTATTTTGAAACAGGATATAGCTAGGTTGATGAGAGTCTCACTACTCGCGGAGGCTGTCCTGGAACTTGCAATCCTCCTGTCTCAGCCTCTTAAGTACTGAGATTACAAGGGTGCACCACCACGCCCAGCCCTGTGTAGGCTTTTAAAATAGATCTTCCTGGGGCTAGGGATGTAGCTCAGTAGAGCACTTGCCTAGCATGCATGAAACTCTGGGTTTAATTTCCAGTACTGCAAAAATAAAATAGACCTTACTTGCCAGGTGTAGTGGTGCACCTGTAGTCCCAACTACTCAGGAGGCTAACACAGGAGGATCTGTTGAGCCTAGGAGTTTGTGACCATGCTAGGCAATATAATGAGACCCCCTCATCTCAAAAATAATTTTTTTTTCTGGTACTGGGGATTGAACTCTACTTCTAAGCTACACCCCCAGCCCTATTTTATTTTATATTTGGAAACAGGGTCTCACTAAGTTGCGGAGGGCCTCACTAAATTGCTGAGGCTGGCCATAAACCTGCAATCCTCCTGTCTCAGCCTCCCAAGTTGTGGAATTACAGGCATGCACCACCATGCCCAGCTCTTCTTTTCTTCTTCTTTTTTTTTTCGTGGCACTGGAGATTGAACCCAGGGGCATTCTACCTCTGAGCTACACCCTCAGTCCTATTTTTTATTCTTTATTTTGAAACAGGGTCTCACTAAGTTGCGGAGAGCCTAAGTAGCTGAGGCTGGCTGCAAACCTGGATTCTCTAGTCTCAGTCCCCCAAGTACTGGGATTACAAGCGTGTGCCACCACGCCTGGCTGCTGTTAAGCTCTTCTTGATAAAAATTTCACCTACCTTTATCCCTAAATAGACAACTTTAGGTCACAGACTTCCCTATATTTCCCTTCCAATTCCTTCCTTGTTTCTCTAATTCTTACTGACAGTGTAGTACAGTTTCAGTCCTTCAACTATGTCACCCCACCATTGCTGCTCTAAATTGCCTTGTAGTCACACAGAGTGAAAAAGCGCACTGGACAGGGAGTCAAAGGACCCAGAATTTGTTTTCCAGTCATTTACTGGATGACCTTGAAGGAGTTGCTCTGCCTTCTCTTTCCTTTCTTTATCTGTAATTGGGGGGTGGGGTTGAATTATAAGCTCTCTAGGGTTCTAAAATATTATTCTGGGAACCAAGATTTGCCAGGGAGTAGAGTTTCTGTAAAATTTCAAAAGAACAGCAGTTCGATACCAATAAACTCTTTTTGGCTTTGAGAAACAAAAAGCATTCTTGGTTATACATCTATAATTGCAACCTTGGGAGCAGAGATGGTAGAAACAGAATTGAGGCCTGGATGGTGCTTCCACCTACCGGACAGAAGCAGAATGGCTCCAGAGTGCGCCCCTCTCCTCTCTTTGGCAGTCTAGCCATCAAGGATGTTTATAAACATCGTGGCTTTTGGGGGCTAGAGGGACCTTGAGAGGTCTTCATTCCTTTCTCTTGGCCACCAGTTAGGATGGCACCCAATGTTCTCAAACTGATAAGGGGTGGGTGGATTTATTTGACAGGTGGCTGGTTCAGATTCATACTCTGTTCTTTCTTTTTTTTTTTTTTTTTCCTTCGGTACTGGGAATTGAATTCAGGGGCATTTTACCTCCGAGCTATACCCTCAGACCTATTTTTTTATTCTTTATTTGGAAACAGGGTCTCACTAAGTTTCAGAGGGCCTCACTAAGTAGCTGAGGCTGGCCGAGAACCCAGATCCTCCAGTCTCAGCCTCCCAAATGCTAGGATTACAAGTGTGCGCCACCACGCCCGGCTACTCTGTTCTTCCTACTGAAGGCTTTCATACTGTCTGGAGATGTTAGATTTCACGATTTGCCTCCATAGTTTCTTCTTACAGTTCTCAACCTTAAATTTCCAGTGTTGATAATCTTAGAGACAGGATCCTGACACCACAACCCTTGGATGTAAAAACAAAACCACTCTGCTCCAATTCCTTTGTTCTTTTTTGCATAGCTCTTTTTCCTGATTTGATATTCCTTTCCTCTAGTGTTCCCCCCCCCCTTTTTTTTTGCAGTACTGCAGATTGAACCCAGGGCCCTGCACATGCTAGGCAAGCACTCTACAACTGAGCTACTTTCCCAGTTCCCTTTAAAATTTTTTTAGTTTGAGAAAGGGTCTCCCTAAATTGCCTGGGCTAACCTCAAACTTGTGATCCTCTTGCTTCAGCCTCCACTGTACCTGGGATTACAGGCATTCACCACCATGCCTGGCTTTTTCTTCAGTTCTTAAGAGTTTGGAGCTTCAGCCAGTCCTCAAGGCAACCTCAAAGGCACTGGGGAAATGAAGCAGGAGTCTCCATCCTTGGAAAGACTGGTGTGACAGGGAGAGTCTAAGGATTACAAGAAAGGGATGCAGCTGTGGGACTGATGTGTCGTGTGTGTGTGTGTGTGTGTGTGTGTGTGTGTGTGTTGTGTTTGTTACTAGGGATTGAGCACAGGGGCATTCTACCTCTGAGCTATACCTCCAGCCCTTTTTATTTTTTGTTTTGAAACAGGGTGTTGCTAGGTTGCTGAGAGTCTCACTGCATTGCTGAGGCTGTCCTCTTAACCTGCAGTCCTCCTGTCTCATTCTCCTAAGTACTAGGATTACAGGTGTTGCACCACCATGCCTGGCTCTGATGTATCTTTTGTTCTGTTTGGCTATAGGAACCTGCCCCTCTCCATTGGTATTTCTATGCCAATTGTCACTATCATCTACATCTTGACCAATGTAGCCTACTACACCGTGTTAGACATGAAGGACATCTTGGCCAGTGATGCTGTTGCTGTGGTAAAGAATTTTCACTAGCAGGTTGAGGGTGTGTTGTGGGTTTTGGGGTTACATCCCAGCTCTCTGCAGTCCTGGAAAGGAGGTAGAGAGCCTTGCAAGGAGTACATCTAGGAAACTGGGCTTGCAAGAACTGTTACCCTTATTGTGGATGAAGAGTTGGATTTCTGTGAGGGGAAACCTGGGCATGTCTGTTTATGCCTTTCATCTCCTTTTAGGACTTTCTAGTAACTCTTTCCCATTCCTTTCCCTTAAGACTTTTGCAGACCAGGTTTTTGGAGTATTTAAATGGACAATTCCACTGGCAGTTGCATTTTCCTGTTTTGGTGGCCTCAATGCCTCCATTGTGGCTGCTTCTAGGTAAGAGTGGCATATTTTGCTGGCAGGGTATTATGAAGAGCTATGGCAGGAAATAGTAGAACTTACAAGGTCTGGACTTTAATCATCCATTTCCCAACCTCTTTTTTATTTCCATCAGCAATCTTCAGCTCTCACTAATCTCACACTGAACTCAAGTCTGTATTATTTAAAGCTTTTGAAGGGATAGCAGAGAGGGAGGGCAGTACAGCAGGTGAACCAACTGCCCCATGCAGTTTTCTCACTCTCTCCTATCTTACCTACATAGGCTTTTCTTTGTGGGCTCCAGAGAAGGCCATCTCCCTGATGCTATCTCTATGATTCATGTTAAGCGGTTCACTCCAGTGCCATCTCTGCTCTTCAATGTAAGTGACCCCAAGGATGAGACCAAAAGGAAGACTGTGCAGAAAACTTTAGATGAAACTGTTTTAGGTTCTTGAAAAGCCCCAAAAGGAATTCTGATAGAAAAACTATTGATAGAATGATAGACATCCCAGCATGGGCAAGGATGTGCCAACTGCTACAGTGGTTCTTAAGAGAAAATCTAACTTCTCTAAGTACCACCTAATAATAATAACCATGGTCTAAGATAGGACACAAAGTACATGGAACATGTTGTAATGATTAATTACCATGGCCAACAGTGGGTAAGGTAGTATTTAAGAGATGGTCACTTCTATTTTGGTAGAGAGTGGCTGAAAAAAGACTTCTTGGAGCAAGTGCATCTGAAGTGGAATTTTTTTTTTTTTTTTTTTTTCCAGAACTGGGGATTGAACCCAGGGCCATTCTACCTCTGAGCTACACCTCCTCAGTCCTATTTTTTTTTTTTTTTTAATTCTTTATTTTGAAACAGGGTCTCACTAAGTTGTGGAGGGCCTAAGTAGCTGAGGCTGGCCATGAACCCGGATCCTCCTGTTTCAGCCTCCCAAGTACTGGGATTACAAGTGTGCACCACCACACCTGCTTGAAGTGAATTTTTAAGATTAGGGTTGGAAATGGTAGAGATGGGGTTGGGTGAGAGAAATAGCCTCAGAAAGTTTTGAGGTAGTACCATGGTGAAATGGTGGGCACGCTGGACTCTGAATCCACAAAGTCTTGTAGAGAAGCAGTGTGGAATGGAATAGTAGGAGATAAAGAGCTAGGAATGTAGGTTGAAGGCATCATTATGCAGAGGGTTTTATGAAAAACTGTTGAGGATTGTTTTATGCTTTATAGAGGGTGTTGAAGAATGGACTGAAAACCCAGTTGAGACTCAACTTCTAATAGAGAGGGAATGAAGGACTGAAACTAGCTAAAGGGATGAGAAGACAGCAAACAAGGAGACTAAGGACATGACAGGGTCTGGGATTGTGGGGAATCATAGGAGAAAAGCACCCTGAGTAGCAAATACCAAAAGGAGCTAACTTGGGCTTCACCTACAGGGTCTCATGGCCCTGATCTACTTGTGTGTGGAGGACATCTTCCAGCTTATTAACTACTACAGCTTCAGCTACTGGTTCTTTGTGGGGCTCTCTATTGTGGGTCAGCTTTATCTGCGCTGGAAGAAGCCTGATCTACCTCGTCCTCTCAAGGTAACTTATGTCTACCCCATCTGGAACTAGTGGTTGCTACTGGGGATTGAACCCAGGGGCATTCTACCTCCGAGCTACACCCCCAGCCCTGTTTTATTCTTATTTTTGCAACAGGGTCTTGCTAGATTGATGAGTCTCACTACTTGCTGAGGCTGTCCTTGAACCTGCAATAATCCTGTCTGAGCCTCCCAAGTACTAGGATGACAGGAGTGTACCACCATGCCTAGCTGCTACGAGTTCTTACAGGACTGTTTACTGAGAAACCTTTGCCTGCAACTTAGTGTCAGTTGTGTTGATAATGGAAAGAAGACTCAGTGCATTTTTGCACTCTATGACGGAGCTACACCCCTAGCCCTCCAGCGCTCTGATCTTTATGGGAGGTAGGGTTATTTTGGCTGTCATGAATCCCGTGCTAACTCCTAGTTTCCTCTGTGCCCTTAGCTCAGCCTTTTCTTCCCCATTGTCTTCTGCCTCTGCACCCTCTTCCTGGTGGCCGTCCCACTTTACAGTGATACCATCAACTCTCTCATTGGCATCGGCATCGCCCTCTCCGGCTTGCCCTTTTATTTCCTCATCATCAGAGTGCCAGAACACAAACGACCTCCTTGCCTCCGAAGGATTGTGGGTAAGCCTTGGGTCTTAGCCTGATTTTTGCTTTTTCTGCAAATCTACTCCTGTCATCTTTGTTGTAGCCCCTTTCTGTAATTAACCATATGGCTTCGATGAATCACCTGCTCGGCCCAGTTCCATTCAGTGCTACTTGAGCTCTTCTCAGCTCTAACTCAAACTTCTCTTTGTAGCATCCACTACACGGTACCTCCAGATCCTATGTATGTCAGTTGCTGCAGAAATGGATTTGAGAGATGGAGAAATGCCCAAGCAAGAAGATCCCAAGTCTAACTAAATACCACGTGGAACCTGAAATGTGGAAGCAGAGGTTTCTTGCCTCCTACTGGCTGGAGCAAGGGAAGCTGAAAAGGAGAGCTCAATTCGTTGGAGACATCCAGAAGCCTGGTCTAGGCAGCTTCAACCTTTGAACTTGCTTTTTAGAGATGAAAAGTAATTTATTTGTTTTGCTATATATTGTTCTAAACTTTGAAAAGGGATGATAAAGCAGACTCTGGTGGGGAGCATGACACCTATGGGCTTTGTTGTTCTAGGAGCACCTCCGGGCGTGCCTACCCACTCCTCCTTTCCTTTTAAAGGCCAAGAATGCTCCAAGCTTGTCTCTAGAGACAAGAAACTGTCACAGGTGCTGGAAAACAATAAAAGGGTTATGTTCCTAAAATTTGGCTTCATTTTACAAAGTGTCTCTGGGACAACTCCCATTAAGGACAGACCTAAAAGAATCTCTATTTCCTCCCATCAAGCCAGCTGCTGAAAGACAATATATAAATTTTTACAGAGCACCTAACCTGCTGTGGTAAAATGTTATTGCATAAAAACATCACCTTTCATTCTTATCACTAGGAATTTGAGAACAACTATTTCCTTTTTTTGTATGTGTGTGATACTGAAAATGGAACCCAAAGCATTCTACCTCCAAGCTATACCCCCAGCCTTATTTTATTTTTTGCAGTACTGGGGATTGAACCCAGGGCATTCTACCTCTGAGCTACACCCCTAGTCCTATTTTGTATTCTTTACTTTTTTGTGTGGTACTGGGAATTGAACAGAGGGGCATTCTACCTTCGAGCTATACTCCCAGCCCTATTTTTAGTCTTTATTTTGAAACAGGGTCAAAGTTGCAGAGCGCCTTACTAAGTAGCTAAAGCTGGCCGAAAACTCGGATCCTCTGGTCTCAGCCTCCCAAGTACTGGGATTACAAGTGTGTACTACCACACCTGGCTCTATATTTTGAAACAGGGTCTAAGTTGCAGACGGTCCCACAAATCGCCAAGGCTGTCCTCAAACCTGCAATCCTCCTGTCTCAGCCTTCCAAGAACTGGGATTACAGCGTGTACCACCACGTCCAGCTCTAGCACAGCTATTTCTTAATGGATATTATATTGGTAATTTTATTTATTTATTTTTTAAATTTTTATTTATTTTTTTTCAGTACTGGGGATTGAACTCAGGGGCATTCTACCTCCAAGCTATACCCTCAGCCCTATTTTTTATTCTTTATTTTGAAACTGAGTCTCACTAAGTTGCGGAGTGCCTCACTAGGTAGCTGAGGCTGGCCACGAACCCAGAGGCTCTGGTCTCAGCCTCCCAAATGCTGGTATTACAAGCGTGTGCCACCACGTCTGGCTTATATTGGTAATTTTATTTATTTATTTTTTTGCGGTACTGGGGATTGAACCCAGGGGCATTCTACCTCCGAGCTACACCCCCAGCCCTATTTTTTATTCTTTTATTTTGAAACAGGGTCTCACTAAGTTGCGGAGTGCCTCACTAGATAGCTGAGGCCGGCTGGCCGCAAACCCGGATCCTCTGGTCTCAGCCTCCCGAATGCTGGGATTACAACTGTGCGCCACCACGCCTGGCTATATAGGTAATTTTAGAGTCAAGGAATATGGTTACTATTTTTAGACAGTCTTATCAGTAATATCTCTATGACTGCAGTGCAAGTGTGGATAGAACCCTATGGGGTAGACGTTAAGCTCTTAATGCCAGGTTAAAACAATAAAACACTTCCAAGAGCCTGGGCCAGCAAGAGCAATCATGATTCAACTTACTAATTTTTCTGAAGCCACACCCATTTCTCTGTTTAATAAGTATCAGGAAGCAGCATGTAGTACAGAAGTTTACTAACCCTGTGGCTGAGAAGAGTGCTTGCTCCCCAGTGCTTTCTTTTATATGTAAAATAAGAGTCTGTAGTAGAATCACCCCCTCCCCATCCCCATACTGGGGAATGAACCCAGGAACTTTCAACATCTGAGCTACATCCCCAGCCCCTTTTGTTTGGAAACAGGGTCTTGCTAGGTTGCTGAGGCTGCCCTCAAACCTGCCATCTTCCTATCTCAGCCTCCCAAGTACTGGGATTACAAGTGTGTGCCACCATGCCCAGCTTGGAATCCGTTTTTAAAATGAACATCTCCATGTCCCACAGATCCTATGTCTGGGGCAAGGACATACATCTAGTCCGTCTTGGGGATGAGTCTTTGAAGAGACACAGTTCCTGCCAGAATGAGCTGGGAACACAAGTCAGCCAAGTGTGTCACGCCAGGACTGTTGTGGCTTTGGTTTGCTGCTGTTACCACCCCTGTTGGGGGTGTTGGGAGGGTGATTCTTTCCATGCTGTAGCAGAGGGTTGTGGGTAAAGGTCTGCCTTAAAGGACCTGGGAGAAGAGAAAACAAATATCAATGAGCAATGGAAAAGAAACAAAAGACAAAATTTAGCCTGAAAGAATTATTTACCCCTGGCTGCTAGGTCCAAGTGATTTTTCATGCGTTGTTCTCGCTCGCGGAGCTGATGTGCAATTTCAGCATTTTTCCAGCCTGTGTAAAGAGGAGTGGGTCTGTCAGTCTTGCCCCCATTTTTAGACTACTCCCCGATGCCATGCCCTTACCTTTTTTGAAGCTCTTTAAGAAGCCTTCCCGTGGAAGTAATTTGTCAGGGTCATGCACAATACGCTGGGGGATTTTAAGAACAGTGCGTACAGCTGGAATCCGGAGGCAGCACACTTGGAACAGGGAAAACATATTGGAGGAGAACCAGTACATGAACACAGCCTGGGTGAGACAAAGAGAAGGCACTCAGAGGCTGCATACCAGTTAGCTGGCCAGGTGGTGGCTAGGCTGGGTGCCCCAAGTCATTACCTACCGAGGGGAAGTGGATGGTTATGGGTAAGACTGCCAGGGGCATCACTCGGATAACATTTCTTATCCATTGAAGTTCAGAACTTTGCATACCTGTCTCGGCACCTAGCTGTCAAAAATAGGAAGGCAGTAGAGAAAAGGAATAGTGGATGCATGTTAATTTTTTTAGTGAATCTGGTTCTAATTTTTTTTTTTTTTTTGCGGTACTGGGGCTTGAACTCAGGGGCATTCTATCTCCGAGCTATACACCCAGCCCTATTTTTTATTCTTTATTTTGAAACCGGGTCTCACTAAGTTGCGGAGTGCCTCACTAGGTAGCTGAGGCTGGCCGCGAACCCGGATCCTCCGGTCTCAGCCTCCCGAATGCTGGGATTACAAGCGTGCACCACCACGCCCGGCTTTGGTTCTAATTTCTTACCCATCAATTCTTATTTCTTCAGGGACTTTTTTTTTTTTGGCGGTACTGGGGATGGAATCTGGGGGCATTCTACCTCCGAGCTATACCCCCAGCCCTATTTTTTTATTCTTTATTGAAACAAGGTCTCACTAAGTTGTGGAAAGCCTCACTAAGCACCTGAGGCTGGCTGAGAACTCAGATCCTCCAGTCTCAGCCTCCCAAATGCTGGGATTACAAGCGTGTGCCACCACACCCAGCTCTCTTCAGGGAAATTCTACACAGCCACTTTACCCCTTACTGCCAGTTTTACTTTGCAGACCAGCCTGGGCTTACCTCAAGGACTGCGCACATTGTAGCAGTGACTACCAGTGGTAATATGTAGGTGGGATCAGATACTGTTAGATCGTGGAACCACCAGAGGCCACCTGTCTGCATGCTGGGCACAGGAAGGTTGGCCATCTCTCTCAATGCAATGAAGAAGGAGATGAAGATTGGAGCCTGTTACACAGAATGAGCAGTGTCAGCAGCACGCCTTAACAGGGGACACTTTCATTACCCACCACGGACAGCCATGCACATCACACCTGCTTTGTGTGGGGGGGTGGGGTGGGGTGGGGTGGGGGAGAGCTGGCCATGGGAGACAGAGGAGACCATTTGATGATATAAGGGAAATGTTTTTGCTCACCTGAGTCAGAGGTAGAATGAGAGGTCTAAAGAACTTAATATCATGCTTTTTCTGGTAAAGTGTCATCTCTGAGGAGGCTCTGTAAACTGGGAGGTGAGGTGGAATTAAAGTTGGGCCAAAATGTCAGCAAGGGTGAACATCCTCATCACTGACCCATGAAATTTTTAAATGACCTTGCTCAGTCTCTGGACGCATTAGGCCCAAGAAACAGATACAACTGGTTTAGGTCACCCCCTCTCCTCAGCAGAATGTCAGGCCCAGTGCAAATGTGGTCCTCTCCCACACTCATCCTGCAACTGACTCACATTCAGCATTGTCTCCTGCCAACTTGGCCTCTCTAATTTGAGTGGAAAACTTCTGGATCTCTGGCAAGTGGTTGTGAATCTTGGCTGCCTCTCGCTGGCCCTTCACGATGAAAGGAAAAACCAGGCAGCGGGCAAAGACAGTACCTGGAAAACACAAACCAGGATTGGAAAGATTAAAGCAGTTCTGTAGCCAGAAGGTGTTTGAAGGTTTTTAGGTCCTCACTAAAAAGTCTCTTATTCCAGCCTTTCCAGTGACTCATGCTCAAGGGGCCTAGGACAGGGGTATAACTTATTTCCTTCAAGGCTCATCTCTCTGCTCTGTATTACAGAAACTTAGCATTAACTTTATTTTTGTGGCCCTGGGTTCAATCCCCAGCCCTTTATTGTTTCAAAAGTGTCTTGCTAGGTTGCAGAGAGTCTTGCTTCATTGCTGAGATTGTTCTCAAACCTGTAAACCTATCTCAATTTCTCAAGTACTGGAATTACAGGCATGCACCACCATGCCAGGCCTAGCATTAACTTCTGTAAGCAGAAGACCAGGAATCCTGTTTGTTTCCTTGAGCAAAAAGGGCAACAGAAGCTCCTTTTCTGTATCAATGGCCTCTAAACTTTACTACCAATGGAACCCTTTTTCTCCCTGTTAGTGTGGAAAAATATACAAAACAAGTAAATTGAGCTGCCCTGTGTAAAGAAAAAGCCTAGTTATAGGATTGCTTATGACAGGATTCACCTGGCTATAGAATTTGGAGCTCCCAGGAATGAAGTTTGAAAGCCATTTTCCTAGAAATCCCAGAGCAGGAAATTATCTGGTGGCTAACTGCTTTAGCTCCTTCCTATTCCTTTACTTATATGTCTTATTTGTCTTTCCAACAAATATATCTATAGATGTAATGGAGATGAGAAGGTGTGGGCAGAAAGACAGGAAAACCAGGGAAGATTTTTACAAAAGTTAAGAGATACATTTAAAGTTCTCAAGTGTCTAATGTAGAAAGGTCAAGTATAATCAGAAAAGTGGTTTAGCAGCTGGGTACAGTGGCGCATACCTGCAATCCAAGTATTGGGGAGGCTGAGACAGGAGGATAGCAGATTTGAAGTTAGCTTCAACAATTTAGCAAGACCTTGTTGTTTTTTAAAAAAAAAAAAAAAAAAGGAAATAAAAGGGGTTAAGGGGTAGCTTGGTAGTAGAATGTCTCTGGGTTAAAAAAAAAAGTTAGAATGAGGTGATTTTGGTTTTAAAGACAGGATTGTTGAGGGTCAAAGAATAAATGAAGCTGAAAGTAGTGGCACAAACCTATAATCCCAGTACTTGGGAGGATTGCAGGTTTGCGGCCAGCCTCAGCAAGTGAGACCCTGTTTCAAAATAAAGAATGAAAAATAGTGCTGGGGGTATAGCTTGGAAGTAGAATAACCCTGGGTTCGATCCTCAGTACCACACACACAAAAAAAATTGTGGTACAGGGGATTGAATATTCTACCTATGAGCCACACACCGCCACTCTTTTTAATTTTTATTTTGAAACAGGGTCTCCCTAAGTTCTGCATGCTGGCCTCAAACCTGCAATACTAGCAAATACTAGCACTATAGTTGTGTGCTGATGTGCCTGACTCAGAACCTTTTTTAAAATAAAAGCCATGAAAGAAAGAGGAAATAAAGGGGAACCAAATACGAAGGGAAGAAAATTTCCCCTAAGTAACACAGGTATGCTTGAGCATGTTTGTATGTTTCAGGTAGGGCAGTACAGAGGAAGAGGTTGAAGTCACAGGAAAGAGGAGATAAGATGGAGCAAGGTATAGCAAGAAGCATAATTCAAAGCATAGTTTTTAGCTTTTACAAAAGCAATATGAATGGCTTTTAAGTGCCTGACCTGACCTCTACTCTCTTATACAACGGCGCCTTCATCACTGTTAATAAAGCCCCTTATTCCAACTCCCTTCTTACATTCAAATAGCTATACTTTTTTTTTTTTTTTTTTTTTTGTGGTACTGGGGATTGAACTCAGGGGCATTCTGCCTCCGAGCTATACCCCCAGCCCTATTTTTTATTCTTTATTTTGAAACCGGGTCTCGCTAAGTTGCAGAGTGCCTCACTAGGTAGCTGAGGCTGGCCGAGAACCCAGATCCTCCGGTCTCAGCCTCCCAAATGCTGGGAGTACAAGCGTGTGCCATCATGCCCGGCAAATAGCTATACTTTTTGAATGTCAGTCAAGTGAGTTTATAATGCTCTTTAGGAAATATAAGTAGAGTGCATATAAGCATCATGAGCCTCTACCTCTTACTGGAATCTGCTTTTCTGACCCCAAAATTTCTGTTCCTAGTTCCTTAATCCACTCCCAGAATTGCCATCTTCAGGTTCTATCCCTAAGTCCCCATTCCCTCTATCCTTGCCCAGGATATAGTCCCCTTACATGCAGCAATGGCCCCCCACCAAGGTAGGCCTAGGTCGATATGCATGAATTCTAGAAAGTTCTGGATCAGTCCCACTGGGGTATATGACCCTAGCCCCAGTTCAGTGAAGCTCTGTTCTGTAGCAGCTTGGACTATGTCTGCAGTTTCTCCAGAAGCCACCTCAGGTACTGCTGTGGGTGAAGGAGTTGCAGGAACAACAGGAGGGGTCTGGACCTGTGTGGAAAAGAAAGCCATATGTGATATAAGTAAGACACACAGAATTTGAGGTCCCTCTATGATAACTAATACTGGGTTCTGTTTTCTCAATTCTTCTTGTTCTCCTGGGTTGGTCTACAAAATTTATCATTCAAAAGGACATATTATTTTTGCCACTAGGTAGGAAGAAAAATTACCAAAAGATTTCATGATTTCCCTTCATGCTGAGAAGGTAATTCTCAAATTACTGTTTCCCAAACTTCAGCCATTTGAATATCACTAGTATGATTTTTGCCAAATGTTGAGACTATTACACTTACAACTTCTCTTGAATTTTTGAACCATTTATTATTGTTTTTATTATTTTTTGCAGTACTGGGGATTGAACTCAGGGGCATTCTACCTCCGAGCTATACCCCCAGCCCTATTTTTTTTTTTTTTGCGGTACTGGGGATTGAACTCGGGCATTCTACCTCTGAGCTATACTCCCAGCCCTATTTCTTTATTCTTTATTTTGAAATGGGGTCTCACAGAGTTTCAGAGGGCCTTACTAGGTAGCTGAGGCTGGCTGCGAACCCGGATCCTCTGGTCTCAGCCTCCCAAATGCTGGGATTACAGGCGTGCGCCACTGCGCCTGGCTACCCAGCCCTATTTTTTATTCTTTATTTTGAAACCGAGTCTCACTAAGTTGCGGAGTGCCTCACTAGGTAGCTGAGGCTGGCCTCGAACCCAGATCCTCCGGTCTCAGATTCCCGAATGCTGGGATTACAAGCGTGCGCCCCACGCCTGGCATTGTTTTTATTATTTTTATGCTAGAGAATTAACCCAGTGCCTCCCCCACGCTAGGCAAGCATTTTACCACTGAACTACACCACCAGTCCTCAACTCAGTTTTTATGACAAAAAAAACCTTGGTCTCTTAAGAAATAGTACCCATGAAAGCTGGGCATGGTGGTGCATGCCTATAATCCCTGCAGCTGGGAGGCTGAGACAGGAGGATCGCAGGTTCGAGGACAGCCTCAGCAAGTAGTGAGGCTCATCAACCTAGTGAGAACCTGTTAACAAATAAGAAATAAAAAGTCGGGCTGGGGGTGTAGCTTGGGGGTAGAATGCCTCTGGGTTCAAATGCAAGCAACCACACACACAGTATCCATGATGTATTTGATAACTTTCCTAATACATAAATCTAGACGCGTATCTCACATCACCATTATTGGCTTACCACCACTCTGGCAAACAATGCCTTGAATATAACATGAATCCTTCATGTTGTACTTTCTGTGTGTGTGTGTGTGTGTGTGTGTGTGTGTGTGTGTGTGTGTGTGGCACTGGGGATTGAACCCAGGGGCATTCTACCTCCGAGCTACACCCCACCCCTATTTCATTTTTATTTGGAAATAGGGTCTGGCTAGGTTGATTAAAGTCTCACTAGTTGCCGAGGCTGTCCTCAAACCTGAAATCCTCCTGTCTCAGCCTCTCAAGTTCTGGGATTACAGGCATGCATCACCATGCCTCGCTGGTACTGGGGATGTATCTCCGAGCTACATCCCCAATCCTATTTTTTACTCTTTATTTTGAAACAGGGTCTCATTAAGTAGCTGAGGCTGGCCATGAAACCGCAATCCTCCCGTCTCAGACTCCCAAGCACTGGGATTATAAACTTGCGCCACCATGCCAGGCTCATATTGTACTTTCAATAATCTCCGCATTTAGTTGAAAATCCACTCCAAGCAGAGATGCTATATTTTGGGAAAGCGGACTGTGGAAACGAACTCTGCTACATATTCCCCTTCCTCTCAAACAAAACAGAAGAAAAACAAAACTAACCAAGAAGCAGGAATGAAAGGCCTCTTACCTGGGCTTCTGCAAAGGAAATGGCAGAGGTACTGAGGTATCGGGGACTGGAAGCGACGAGGAGGACATAGTGTGGCCGCCTGCAGCCCGGGTGGGCCGAGTCCAGGAGCTCCGAGGTCAGCGGTTTCCGAAGCCACTGCGAGGGTCCTGGGAGGCTGTGGAACTGACCAGGTGAAAGGATAATGGAGCCCCTTTTGCTGAGAAAAGTCCCAGCGTGGGGCCACTGCGCATTCATTAAGCTCACCCCTCGAGAGGCAGGCAACCCGCTACCCCAGGTGAGGACGTTGCTCCTCTCTGCAGGCGCACACGGCCAGCCTGAAGGCCTGCAATCGGAGCGTGCGGAGGGAGTTCGGGCCCGGGTCTCCTGCAGCTCAGGCACCGCAGACCCACCTCCCCCGACCAGAGGACGAAGCTGAAGGGCACTTGACAGGGGCCAAAGCAGTTTCCCGAAATCAACAACGCACCGGGGCCGCCAAACCGGCAAAGTTGGGGACATAACCCTCCCGTGTCCTCAGGCGACCCGAGGTCATGACACGCCGGTCCCCATAACCGGCCGGCGCCTGCCCTCGCCCTCGGCTCAGGTTCCAGGGACCCGGCAGCGCCACCGTGCAGCCCCCGAGCAACCTCACCTGCCGCTGGGGCCGCAGCAGACGCACGAGCGCCCGGCGCCCGCACACCAAGCCCAGCGCCATCTTGCCCAGAAGAGGGCTGCTTCTGCGCGTGCGCACGCAGAGTGCGAGCCCGCCGGCGGAGGCCCTTTTGAAAACGGGCATGAAGCCAGAGCCGTCGCCACAGTTCAGGTGGTAAAGGAGAGTGGGGCCTGGCGGCCATATTTGAAGTGGGCAAGAAGCCTCAAGGAATCACTTTAACAAGATCACTCAGAGGGTGTCTTCGGAGGTCTGAAGGGAGTCGAGGAGCCACAATGGTGACCGCGTGAATCTGGCGAATTTTCCCGTTTTCTAAGGCCGCGATTGTCCTCTGATTTGTTGGGTTAAAAAAGCCGGGCGTTGGTGGTGCCCGCCTGTAATTTCAGTACTTGGGAGGCTGAGACTGGAGGATCCCAGGTTCGAGGACAGCCTCAGCCTCAGCAACAGAGACACTGTCAACAACCTAGGGATACACTGTTTCAAAATAAAAAATAAAATGGGCAGGGGGTGCGCCTCGAAGGAAGAATGCCCCTGGATTCAATCCCCAGTAAAACACACACACACACACACACACACACACACACACACACACACACACTCACCACACATGACTTCAAGCTGGGTCTGATGGCTTTTGCCTGTAATTCCAGTATTTAGGAGGATCGCAGGTTCGAGACCAGTCTCAATAACTTAGTGAGTTAGTGAGACCCTGTTTCAAAATAAAACAAAGGTCTGGGGATGTAATTCAGAGGTTGAACACTCCTGGGTTCAATCCAGTACCAAAAACCAAAAAACAACAATAACAACAACAACAACAAAACCCCATAACACTTCAGATGCTGTGCTTGGCCTGGGTTTCCTCTCCCAATGATGTTGGATTCTTACTGCTAAATAATACTGTAATTGCAAATACAATGAAATTGGAAGGTAGGCTGGAGTATGAAATGGAGGGAAGGCAGCTTCTAGAAAATATTTCCCTCCCACACAAAAGAGTCAAAGTTCTACTTTTCCCTTCCTTAAGTGGAGTTGTATGCGACCATGAGAGGCCAAGTCTAGAGATGAAAGGCTAGAGTGATAAAGATGTTTGAATGGAGAGATGGGGGGGGGGGCTGAATCTTTTTGTTTTTATTTTGTAATTTGATGCATTGTAAATTTTACATCATATTTGGGGGATAGAGTGTCATATGCATGCACACAGTTCTTGGCACCCTCCCCACTCATGTCTTTGATATTGGAATTGGTGTTTTTGCACACATTTGTAACATTGTTTCTACTATTACACTCTGTGGCTTCATCTCCTGTCCCTGATCCCCCTCAGTCACTCCTCTGGAGTCTCTGCTCCTTTATCTGAGGTTGCCCTTATTTCCGAATATCTCTCTAGCTTCCACATATAAGAGAAAACATTTTTGTTTTTTGTTGCAGTGCAGGGGCGCTGTACCACTAAACCACATCACAAAGCCCTTTTTGTTTTGAGACAGGATCTTTCGCTAGATTGCAGACTTCTAACTTGTGATCCTCAGGCTGGGATTGCAGGAGTGCGGCACTGCAGCCGGCAAGCCTGAACACTTGATGATGTCACTAAATTGCTTTTCCAAGGTTGTAACCAACTATTTCTAGACTTTGTCGTGTAAGGTAAACATCTTTATTGTCTAGACTCTAAGTCTGTGGCTTACATATTCTATTTCTTGAAGCTGAAAACATTACTAAAAAGATATGTAAGGTGAAGTTACCCTCCTCAGGGGAGAACAATTACTGCTCAGAAAGGTGGGAGTTGATTTTATTTGAACCCTTAGGAAGTCTTTCAAAGTACAGGGTGCTTTCTGAACAACAAAGTATAGTTCAAGAAAGATCCAATAACCTGCAATGATTTCTGTCATCACTAGTTTGGGATGGTTATGAATATATGACAGAAATGTAAAAATATAAGCTGGGCTTGCCTGTAATCCCAATACTTGGGAGGCTGAGACAGGAGGACTACAATTTGAGGCCAGCCTCAGCAATTTAGCAAGGCCCTCAGGAACTTGATAAGATCCTGTTTCCAAATTTATTTATTTATTTATTTTTTGCGGTACTAGGGATTGAACTCAGGGACATTCTACCTCTGAGCTATACCCCCAGCACTATTTTTTATTCTTTATTTTGAAACAGGGTCTCACTAAGTTGTAGAGTGCCTCACTAGGTAGCTGAGGCTGGCCGTGAACCCGGATCCTCCAGTCTCAGCCTCCCAAATGCTGGGATTACAAGTGTGTACCACCACGCCCGGCCTGTTTCCAAATTAAAAAAAAAAAAAAAAAAAAAATCAGTCTGGGGTGTAGCTGGGAGGTAGAATGTCCCTGGGTTTAGTCCCCAGTAAAACATACACACACACACACACACACACACACACACACACACACACAAATAGGATGCAATGAAATAGAAAATGAACTTAGTAATAATTAGTGGTATGATGTAACACGTTGAATGAGAGAAAACAAATTTTTCCAAGATTATTTTAAAAACTCAATACAGGTTGAAATGCTGACAGATGTTGAACTACAGGACACTTTGGGTGTGTGTTGGGGGGAGACTATCCTATGGTAGACTTTGTTGCCCCCAAATGAATTTGTCTGCCAGTATTTGTGCTGTTGGTAATTCCTTCATCTTGATTCTGGGATGGCCTTGTGACTGTGATTAGAATGCATTAGAAATGGTGCTGTGCCTGTTCTGGGCCTGTGCCTGTGCCTGTGCCTTAAAAAAAGATGGCTAGCTTCTGCCTTTGCATTTGTGGGAGCCTGCTGTTATGTTAGGAGTTTGATTACCAGACTTCTTTGTGAAAAGCCCATCCTAATCACATGAAGGAGCACTGAGGTCTGGACTAACAGTCTCAGCTGAAACAATGAGCATCAGATTGACAGCCACGCGAAGAAGGCTGTTTTGGAAGCAGGTTCTCCAGCCCAATGGAGCCACGCTAGGTGATTCGTGGAGGAAAGAAAGTCTGACTCCATCTAACCTGCCGAAGTTGCAAAACTACAAGGCAACAAAATAATTGTGATTTCTTTTTTCTTTCTTTTTTTTTTTTTTTTTTTTGCGGTACTGGGGTTTGAACTCGGGGGCATTCTACCTCCGAGATATACCCTCAGCCCTATTTTTTATTCTTTATTTTGAAACCGAGTTTCACTAAGTTGTGAAGTGCCTCACTAGGTAGCTGAGGCTGGCTGCGAACCCGGATCCTCCGGTCTCAGCCTCCCGAATGCTGGGATTACAAGCGTGCGCCACCACGTCCAGCTAATAATTGTGATTTTTATTTTTATTTTTATTTTTTATTTATTTATTTTTTTTTGTGGTACTGGGGATTGAACTCAGGGGCATTCTACCTCCGAGCTACACCCCCAGCCCTATTTTTTTACTCTTTATTTCGAAACCGGGTCTCACTAAGTTGCGGAGTGCCTCACTAGGTAGCTGAGGCTGGCCGCGAACCCGGATCCTCCCGTCTCAGCCTCCCGAATGCTGGGATTACAAGCGTGCGCCACCACGCCCGGCTCTAATTGTGATTTTTAAGTCACCAAGTTTTTTTTTTGTTTTGTTTTTTTTTTGCGGTACCGGGGATTGAACTCAGGGGCGTTCTACCTCCGAGCTATACCCCCAGCCCTATTTTTTATTCTTTACTTTGAAACCGAGTCTCACTAAGTTGCGGAGTGCCTCACTAGGTAGCTGAGGCTGGCCGCGAACCCGGATCCTCTGGTCTCAGCCTCCCAAATGCTGGGATTACAAGCGTGCGCCAC
>PVLC010022908.1:0-26293 GCA_004027655.1 Graphiurus murinus | reverse complement strand
TTTTTTTTTTTTTGCAGCTTTTCTTCCCTTGTCAAGAAGCAATCTTTCAGGTGATTGATTTCTGAGTCTCAGCACACCTGAATCATGCTTTCTCCAAGTCACCATCTTCCTTTCAATATGCAGATGTTAGGGAGAAGATGGGGCATAAGAGGGACTCCAGATGAAAAAGGAGAAACCCTAGATAAGCAAAGAAGTTGACTTAACTAAAGGTGATGGATTGGGGTGTGGGGAAGGGGGACACTCTAATGCACATGATGTACTTTCACAAATATATCAAAGTTAATCACTAAACTGAACTTGAGAAGGGAGGGAGGGCGTGGGAGTGGGGTGGGAATTGGGGAAGGGGTTAAATGAGAAATGTGTGCATATATGCCTTTATCAGCTTGTACCTAACAAAGATGTATGATCACAATGCACCAATTATTATAAAAAATTAAAAATTAATAAATAAATAAATAAGCAAAATACAGCTTTTAAAGTGATACATTCTAAATTTTACCACATATAAATTTCAAAATAAATGAAACCAACATTTTACAATATAAATAAGAAGAATAATTATTATTGAGTGTAGATGCAAGCTTCAAGAACAGAAGAAAGTTTGCTAGGGTTTTAGTAATAGGCTGCATATAAACTTGTACATCATTTTTTAAAATTCACTGCAATTACACTTAAGATGTGTATCTCTTGCTGAACTTAATTTACACCCCAATACATAGGGAGTGAATGAAATAAAAACAAAACAAAAAATGAATGGCAGATACAGAATAAAAATTTATTCCGTTTATAATGTCATCAAAATGATAAAATAACTGTTTAAGCTCCAAGAAGACAGAGATCAAATAAAAGGAGGAAATGTCAATATTACAATAATAACTTTTAAATGAATAATGTTCATTTAAATACCAGACTTCAATTGTTACATAAATACAAAGTTTCTAGAGAAGTTAAGAAAAATGCTGAATGACTTATAAATTAAGGATGTTGGAGTTGTTAAACTATATTTTTCTCAAGAGTAGTGGACAAGTCTCAGTTAGATTGCTTGTAAAACAAGCCACAATGAACATAAACATATGTTTTATGCTACCTATAATGTGCTTTCAACACCAAACTGGAATATTTTATGTCTACATTGTTTATTCATAAACAGAAGTATCATAGAGAAAAAAGGCTACTTCTATTTTTTGGTAAATATTTTCAGTCTATTTCAGAGATTATTTTTCAATTATAAATGTTTCTCTTGTTATTTTTTGCATCAAATGCAATCTTTTCTGATGTTTTATATTCATATATTCATTTTCCCCTTTGTGAGTTGTAGTGGATTCTTTATATAGAGTTTGTCAATAGTAAAAATAAGTATTATCAGAAAATGAAAGGAATTCTCTACATGGGAACTCACGTGATGAGACTGAGATATGGAATCCTGAGTAGCTATATACTTATGTTTTTAAGACTGTTAAAATTACAAATTCAGCTTTCGTCATAATATAGTCATTTTAATGTTTCCTATGCTACTGGAGACATAGTACAGAACTAATTTAAAATGTTCTAAAATAACTAAAGATTTTTATTATTATTTATATATTATGCTCATTGCATGTCTCATCTATAGTTATATATTATTGATATTATAGAAATATAAAAACTAAGCATTTATTTGAACTGCTTTGTTGTACAGACAGAGCTCAAGGTCAATTCAGACATTAATTTAATATTCCTATAATAAGAGTTTTATTGATATTACCTAATAGTATATATCAGGTCAGAGGCTTAGTATGGGAGCTTCATGAAATTTTAATATAAAACCTTTCCAATGGATATAGCAATGCCAGTCATTCATTGAGCTTTCATCAATCATTCATTGAGCTTTTACTATATGACAGTCCCTATTCCAGGCACTGGGGAGACAGCCATAAAGAAAAACTTTCACCTTCCTGGAACTCATATAACAGAGGCAGGGAGACAGATAATAAGCAAATAAAACTAAACCACAGGGATATGTTCTATAAGAAATAAAGCTGGGACAGAATGACCTGGAATAAGGAAGATATGTTCTTTTAACATCCCATATAATAACTATATAAATTGATTGTTTCATTCTGAAAGAAGAGGGAAGCACTGAGAATGGAGAGACACATTTTCTACAAAACAAAGAGTGACTGTAAAAAGGTTCTGAGAGGAGAGAAAGGAGTCAGTTTGGCTATAGTAAAAGGAGGAAAGAAAATAATTACAGTTATCTATCTATACTTGAAAAATGTACTTGGGCACTGCCTTATAAGCTAAAACAGTACTTCAAATTTAAAATTTTTGATTTTCAAATAATATGGATAAGAAAAACATAACTTTTCTCTGGGCTATTATTGTTTTTATTATTGATCACTGACATGTTTCCCTTCTTTTTATCTGTAACAATGATATTGACCATTCTGCCCAAATAAATGCATTGTTTCTTTATCCCCCTTTTTTTTCTGGTGGTGGATGTCAATGATATTGACCATTCTGCCAAATAACTGCATTAATGTTTCTTTCTCTCCCCTTTTTTTTCTGGTGGTGAGGATCAAACTCTGGGCCTTGAACATACTAGGCAAGCATTCTACCACTGAGTTACATCCCCAGGGCAATGTTTCTCTCTGACAGTATATTTTGTAATAAATATTGATATACCAATTCAATTTTAAAATGAAAAAGACTATGAAAGGCATTTTATTATTCATTGAGACATCATATTGATACCACTCACTTAAGAAACAGTATTGGTTAAGAGTTCAGAACATATGTATGGAGTATTTCCATTCACAAATCAGAAAGATTTTTATTCACTTATATTATGAAAAATACATATTTATTGTTAATAAGATAATACCCTGAGATAGATAATGTACTATATCCAATTTCCTATATCATTGGATTATATTTTTCATTAATTAAAGGTATAAATTGCATAATATTTTAAAATCATTTCATTGTCTTAATTAAAAATACCTATAACTATGTTAGAATATATATTATATACAGATATTTGCATTTAATCACCTATGAGTATTTTAAGTCCTACTGAATTTGTATTAACTATCTTATTTATAAATTTTAATAAAATAATTTTACATATTAAGTAATCATTTATGCATTATTTTCAGAGACAAAAAAACTGAAATGAATTGACTGCAGCTTCAGTACATTTTGCCAAGCTAATTATTACTTTTTAAAAATTCCACACATAATGATTAACAAAAAGCCCACTATAAGCTGTTCAATAGGTAATGTTTCTGTCATTGATAAAAGGAGCCTGGTATGCAGTTTTGTAAAGAAACTTTCCATGACTGAATTTGTTTTTCTTCACCACTCTTTGGATCATTTTCTAATTTGCTGAAAATAAAGTGCTAGTTTGTTATCTGATAAAATATCAAAAATTACTCTAAAGCCCTAGTAATTATGGCTATGTGATACTTGAATAGAATAAATTGACCAATGGAACAAAATGCTAATCCCTGAAATATATTAACAGTTGATCTGGGAGAGAATTGGAAAGGAAAATAAGTGACAAATTATGCCTTGGTAGATCATATTGGAAATAAAAAAGAAAGAAAGAAAACAGATACTTCACACCACACAAAACAGGGTTAATGACATAAAATAAAAGTTAAAACAATGAGAGTCTCAGAAAATAATTTTTGAGTTTTAAAAAGAAAATTCTGCAATATGTGACAATATGAATAAATTTTGAGGACATTGTGATAAGTGAAATGTAGTGGCCACAGAAAGGCAAATACTGCATGATTCCATGATATATCTAAAATAGTCAAATTAATAAACTCAGAGTTTCCAGGAGTTGGGGGAAGCAGAAATGAGGAGCTAAATAATGGACAGGCATAAAGTTTCAGGTAAGAAGATACATTCTAGAAATTTGCAATATGACTCTATTGCTTATAATAAATACAAACATTTGTTAATATGGTAGAGCTCATATTTTGTTTTCTTATAATAAAGTTAATAAAGAGAACAAAAATAATAGAAGACATTAGTTTCATGCTTACAAGGTTGGAGAGAATATATATATATACATATATATATATATATATATTTTTTTTGAGGTAGTGGGGATGGAACCCAGGGGCATTCTAACTCCGAGCTACACTCCCAGCCCCCCCCCCCCTTTTTTTTCGCGGTACTGGTACTGGGGATTGAACTCAGGGGCATTCTACCTCCAAGCTATACCCCCAGCCCTGTTTTTTATTCTTTATTTTGAAACAGGGTTTCACTAAGTTTCGGAGTGCCTCACTAGGTAGCTGAAGCTCCAGCCCTATTTTGTATTCTTTACTATTGAAACAGGGTCTCACTAAGTTTCCGAGTGCCTCACTAAGTAGCTGAGGCTGGCTGCGAACCCAGATCCTCTGGTCTCAGCCTCCCAAGTACTGGGATTACAAGTGTGCACCACCACACCCAGCTAGAGAGCTTTTTAAATTAAGAAAATACTTAGAATAAAAAGGATAGAGTAAAATTCTAAGAACAACAAAATTATGTCCTTTGCAGAAAAAATAAGTGAAACTAGAAAGGATGTGATGGGAGCTCAGTATCCCACAGAATGTCAACAGTTGAATGTTTTCTTTCATATGTAGAAATTAGAGAAAAAATGGAAAACAAGAGGGACTTTAGATAATTGAGGAGCATGACCAATAGAATAGTGGAAGGAGATAGGGAGAGGGAGGTAGGGAGAGGTAATAGAAAAACTCATGAAAGAATCAGTTCAAATTATGCTGTGCCAACATATGAAGGTATCACTACAACCTCACTGTTCTGTATGTTGAGGGCTGGGACCTGAAAGAATCATACCAAGACCTCTGTGCATGTTTGTTCATATGACTTTGAACCTTACTAAGATATACATCTTACCATGTACCAATTAAAGTATTTTAAAAACTTAAACTTAATTTTGTACTTATTATGAGTGGGGTGGGATCCAGGGGGAAAACTCACCAAGTTCTGCATGCATTTCTGTCCCTATCACTCTGAACTTCATTACAATCTTTGATTATAGTTTACATATAATAGTATATTTTGTAAAAGAAGAAAACAGATTATGCATTACCTGAAGTAGAAAGAGAAATAAAACATTTTTATATTTTGTGAAAGATCTAACAGATAAGAAAATAATTCAAAAAAGAGATAAAATTATTAAACTACTGCTTGTGAACATGCAAGAAAAAAATTAGATATAGTTACCATCTAATCAGTCTTTGCTAGGATAGTAGAAAGCAGGGGGATATTATTTCCTTACCATTTATTAATAGTTATGAAGTATATATTGGTAATGTGGAGTCCCCACTGTGTTATAACAATATAGGAAAATAAGTGAATGAAAAACAATAGATCTCCCAGATGGAAGTACAAATATAGGTAGGGACTTTGAATGTAATAAAGTAAATTATTCAAAAACAAAATATAAACTATGCAGGAAACGGTATTTGAATAAATTCTTTTCTGTATTAAGCACAAAAGATCTATCAAAACTAGCTAAACAATTCACTGTGGAAAGAAAATAGTTGAATTTATATTAAGATAAGAGAGAACAAAATCATCAAATGAAAATTTAAAAAATATACTGGAGAAGACAAAGAATAACAACTAGACTAAGTTAGAATCAACTTAAGTATAATAATATTAATATATTATAAATTGTCTTGAGGAAAGTGATGGAATAGGAAGTCCCAGGACTCCTTCTCTCACAGAAACATGTTTAACAATAATAGATTGTCTCTATCAAAATCTCAGAAACCAGTTAGATGGTGCAGTATCTCTGGCAAGCATGAATCCAAGAAGGGCTACTTTGAAATAAATATGAAGAGCAATTCCAATTTGGTCAAGTCCAACTCTCCTCCATGTCAACATAGCTCAGTGCCAGGGAGAACTCTCTGGCTTGTGACTTCTCTTTGCTGTGGGTGGATGAGGAATAAAAACAAAATAAATGTATACCCATTTTCAGTGTATTAACGGCCTGCCCAAAAGGTTGATTTCTTTATGGCCTGCTTGGAACACTGATGGGACTGACATTGCTTTGATGACTGGGTGCTACTGAGAACAAAGTGGAACAGGAGACAGATCACTGTAGGTAGCAGAGTTCATTGTAATCAGAAGAAGGGATGCATGAGGATTCTCTCTCAGGAAAAAAAAAAAAAAAGTGGTAGAATGTACTTTCAGCTTTCTTGTTTTGGGAGGGCTTCCTACTGTACTGGTATCTGCTTTGACAGACTCAGGTTTCTAATGGGAAGTCATCATACTTTAAATTCCTAATGGGCATTGAGAACAAGGGAAAGTGGTGTGTTTGCTATTATAGACCCAGAGAATATAGAATACCAAAGACAGACACAATAAAATGCAAGATATTATGATGCCATGAAAAGAGGCTGGTGAGTCTTTCAGATTAAGAAATTTAATGCACAGGCACTCATATATAGTTACCCCCACCAAAAAGTTTTTGCAGGCTATCAAAATATTTTACTTGGTGAGGTTTTCTCTTGTAGTTAGGCACCCTGCAAAGATTAGGAGAGTCATGTTAAAAAACCAAATGCATAGATCCCAACACAAAAGTGCAAAGAAAAAGGGAAGTGGGACAAAGAAAGCAACACATACCAGAAACACATACCTATGAGAGATATATTATTTACTTGTTAAAGAGTTAAAAAATAGTCATCATAAAAATGTTCTGCAGACTTAAGAAAGTTATTAAGGAACAAAAAGAGAATATTAGCAATGTGATAAAAACATTTGTCTTACGGTGGTATTAGGGATTGAACAAGGGACATTCTACCTCTGAGCTCTATCCAGTTCCTCTTTATTTTTGGTTTTTGAAACAGGTCTTGCTAGGTTACTGAGAGTTTCATTACTTTTCTTAGATCGTCTTCCAACCTGTGTCTCAGTCTTCCAAGTACTAGAATTGTAGGTTTGCACAACCATGCTTGACTGATAAAAACATTTTTTAAGGATAAAACAAATTCTGAAGCTGAAGAGCACAATAACAACAATGAAACATATAGGAGTTCAAGAGCAGACTTGATCAAGTCAGAGTTAACTCGAAGACATGACATTTAAAACTATTTCATCATATGAATAGAAAGGACATGAATGGAAAGCTGTAAAGAAAGCCTAAGAGACTTACGGGAAATGATCAAGTAGACTAATAAATAAATAATGGAAATAGTAAAAGGTAAAGAGAATGAGAGAGAAATAATGAAGAAAAATGAAGAAATAATGAAGAAAAATTTCCAAATTTGGAAAGAAAATGAACACCCAGTGTCAAGAAGCCATACAGACTCCAATTAAGATGAATAATGATGAAAACCAAGAAATCTGTACCAAAACCATTATAATAGAAATGCCAAAATCGAAGACAAGAAGAGTTTTAAAAACAGCTAGAGGACTGTGACTCAATATGTACAGGGAAAGCCACATAACATTTATAATAATTTCTTAGGAGGAACTTTGCAGTTCTAAAATGAATGGAATACTATAGATAAAGTATTGATTCCAAAACAATATTTGTGATATGTGAAAGTCAGGATCCTAGAAAAATAAATAAGAACAATTTCATAAATGCTAAAACTTCCCTTAAAAGATGAAGGATAAATAAATAATTTACAGATAATCAAAGCTTAAGGAAACACAAAGAAATATACTAAATCAAAAACAATAGCAAAATAAAGCCAGGAGTAGTGATGTATAGTGCCTGTAATCCCAGTACTTAGGAGGCTGAGACAGGAGGATTGCAAGTTTGAAGTCAGTTTCAGAAATTTAGTAAGTTGCTTAGCAACTTAGTGAGACCCTGTCTCAAAATACAAAATAAATAAAATAGGAGTGGGGGGTGTAGCTTAGAGGTAGAATGTCCCCTGGGTTCAATGCTCAGTACCAAAAACAAACAGGAAAAAAAAGAAAAAGAATAAAACTAAGGAGTCAAAAAAATGTGTACACTGGAAACTACAAAGCATTGTTAAAAGAAATTAAAGAAGGCACAAACAAATGTAAGACATCTTGTGTTCAAAAATATTATACTTATTACTGATAAATTATCTATAATATCTAAGAAAATTTGCAAACTGTCAATGCAATCCTTATCAATATTCCAATGGATTTTTTTGTTGTTTTGGTGGTGTTGGGGATTAAACCCAGAGGTATTCTACCTCCAAGATACACCTGTAGATACACTGAAGAGTGAAAAGATAAGAAGTAAGAGAAAATATTTGCAAACCATATATCTGATAAGGGATTAGTATCTGATATAGTTAAGCATCCCTACAATTCAATAGCAAGACAAGAGGACTAAGTTCAAGAGATTTACTGAAAAACAATGATTTTAGATGATAAGCATGTGTTGTATACTTGAAAAGTTATTAAGAGAGTAGATTTTATGTGTTCTCACCACAAGTATGTGAGGTAATGCATTTGTTAATTAAATTTAATGATTCTAAAATATATACTTATTTCAAGATGTTGAGTTGTACACTATATATATATATATATATATATATATATATATATATATATATATATATGTGTGTGTACAGTGTCTCACTAAGTTGTGGAGGGCCTCACTAAGTAGCTGAGGCTGGCCACGAACCTGGGTCCTCCGGTCTCAGCCTCCCAAGTACTAGAATTATAAGCATGCGCCACCACGCCTAGCAAGAAAATAATATTTTTTCATTAAACTGTTTTTTAAAATTTAATTTGCTATATTTTTGTGCATCTATTTACAGGCTGTTTACTGAGTTCCTCTGAACCTGTATCTGAGTTTTTGCTAATACTACACAGTTTTGATTACTGGAGCTTTAAATTATATGTTAAAATTTGTTAACATGGACCTGAGGACTATGTTCTTCCCTTTCAACATTTTTTAGGTAATTCTGGTCTCTGTAATTTTCCATGGTTTTAAGATTAGCTTGTCAGTTTCTACACTTACTAGTCATGGTAGCTGTGATGATTTAATATACACATTAGACATTGCTGGATTTCATTTACTATAATGTCTTGAGAATTTTTACAACTTCTATTTTATGAAATATATGTTTAGTATTGCTAATTTGTTATAATAATTGGGAGAATGTACCAGTAAATCAGTAAAGTCATGTGGGCCTGTATTTTTGTTGTTGTTGTTGGGGCGGGGTATGAAAGTGAGGAATTTCTAAATTTCAGAGTTAATTGCTTAATAATTGTAAAAATTGTTTCAGGTATCTCTTTCTTCTTTAGTGATTTCATATTATGTCTTTCACAGAATTAACCCATTTCATGGAAGTTGCACAAATTCATGAGCAATGAGTTGTTCAGAGCAATTCCTTTTCTTTATAATTTGATCAAGATTCATGTGATATTTAGTAAGTAGTTTTTTTCATTTCTGGTATTGGTAATTCAGTTCTTTCTTTTCCCTGTATTAACTAGGCCAAAGGCTTAGTAATTATATTTATTTATTTAATGAAACAGCTTTTGATTTATTTTCTCTATATTTTTTCAATACTATTATTATTTTTCTGTAATATATATACATATAAATATATACATATATGTACATTATTATTATTATTATTATTATTATTATTATTATTGCATTGTAATCATACATCTTTCCCAATTTCTACCCCACCCCCTTCCTCTCCCTCCTTCCCATGTTCAGTTTAGTGATTGAGTTTGATATGTTTGTGAAAGTACATCATGTGCATTAGAGTGTTTCCCTCCCTCCCATCACCTTCGGTTAAGCCATCTCTTTGCCTATCTAAGGTTTCTCTTTCTTCATCTAGAGTCCCTATTATGACCCACTTTCTCTATAGCTTCCACATATTAGGGAGAGCATACGATTTTTTACTTTTTGTGACTGACTCACTTAATATAATACTTCTCTGTATATTCTAGATATTAGTCCTCTATCGAAGGAGTAGCTGGAAAAATTTTCTCCCACTCTGTGGGCTCTCTGTTGAGGTTCTTGATAGTTTCCTTTGCAGCACAGAAGCTCTTCAGTTTAATGCAATCCCAATCCCATGTATTGATTTTCCTTTGAATTTCTTGTGCCTTTGGGGGCTTGTTGAGAAAGTTTTGACCTGTGCCTATGTGTTGAAGTGTTGGGCCTATGTCCTCCTCAAGTAGCTGTAAGGTCCCTGGTCTGAATTCCAGGTCTTTGATCCATCTTGATTGACTCTTGTGCAGGGTGAGAAAGTGTGGTTTAATTCCATTTTTCTGCATATGATTAATCATTTTTTTTGTGCGTCTGCATCTCTCTGCCTTTGCAGGTGACAAGTGTGTGCAGAGCATTCTCCAGGGGCCTATACTGTCTCTATGCCCTAAGAGCTTTGGGTCGCCCCCATCCCCCACACTTCTGCTCCTATCATACTACTAGAAGGGCAGGCAACCAGGTCTATCATTTGCCACAGTGGCTCCTCTGGCCACACGGTTAACTTAAAATTGAGTGCTTCTCTGGCTCTGGAGGGAGAGGTGAGCTGTGGTGTTCATGTTACAGGTTTAAACTAATATCCCAGGTATTCCAGTCACTGTCAATTGTGAGGAGATTTTTCCATCTGATTAGGGTGTGGAGTTCTGTGGTCGCTTATTCCACTTCTGGTCACTAAGAATGCTAAGGTCATTATATGCCTCCGTGCTAGTAGACCCCACTCAGAGTGAGTGGCTTAATGGCAGCCCCTGCACCACAGCACACGGGCTCCTTCTCTCTGGTCTGCTTTCTGGGTTTTGTTCAGCTGCAATTCAATTTTCATTACTTTGTTCACTTTTTTGCTCTTTTTTTCTTCCATCAAGAAGATGTTTTTATGGCAGTTTTCATTTGAGTTTTACAGCATCTGAGATGAGGTATTTCAGTGGCCATCTTAGGCTTCCTCTCAATATTATTGATATCTAATCTAATCTTTATGATTACCTTCCTTTGTCTTGCTTTGGGTTAATTAATCATCCTTTATTTTTTAATAAAGGAGCTAAATTCTTCGCTTTATATATTTTTCTTTTCTAACATAAGCATTTATTTTTAAAATACAGTTTGTAAATATGCTTCACCTCACTATAATTAGTTTACTGTAGTGAATTCAGAATCCATCCTGACTATTTAAGCTGCTTAATTAGGGAAATAATAAATTTGACATCACAGCAGAACTTTTTTTAGAAGCAAGCGCAGGCCGGGTGTGGTGGCGCACACTTGTAATCCCAGCATTCGGGAGGCTGAGACCGGAGGATCCGGGTTCGCAGGCAGCCTCAGCAACCTAGTGAAGCACTCCGCAACTTAGAGAGACCCAGTTTCAAAAATAAAGAATAAAAAATAGGGCTGAGGGTGTAGCTCGGAGGTAGAGCGCCCCTGAGTTCAGTCCCCAGTACAGCAAAAAAAAAAAAAAGAAGCAAGCGCTGTTTTAATTCTTTAAAAAAATTTGAATATACACAAAAATAAATTGAAAGAGAAAATGAAAGCAAGTTCTTAGGTTAATCTATATTTTCTACAGAAAAAAGGAAAAGGGTTAATGGAATAGAAAAATTAAAAAATGAAATTTCTTCTGTGAAGTAGAAAAATCTCATGAGAAATCATATAAGGCAGTTAATAGGGTCAGCTGCCAAAGCATGTGTCTTAGAATCACCTGAAGGTTTCTTAAAAATGCTGAGTCCTGGGACCCACTTCAGGCCTATTGAATTATATGTGCTGGGATTTTGACCTAAAATCTGCATTTTAACAAGATCTCTAGGTGCTTTATATGCACATTAAGTTTGAATAGCAGTCCTTTAGGCAGAAATTTGTCAGGGAAACCATTTCACAAGGGAAGATTGTACTGCCTTTCAAGAGATTATTTGGTAGGGATCTGGCCATTAATTCAATTGGGATAAACCTCAGGGACATATTTGAAGTTATTTAAATCCTGCAAAGTAAGGAGTTTGATGTGAGCTGCAGATCAGCACATGGGTTTAATTTATTTTGGATGCTATCAGGAGAAAAAGGAACAAAACTAGTGGGAAAACTTTTGGTATTTTCTTAAAACTGTCTGAGCTGAAATAATGATCTTTCTCTTCAGAATAAAATAGAGACTATAAGAATTGGTTTGTTCTACTTAAAAACCTACTATAATAAAGCCATGATATCCATAAAAGTAGTGCATTGCCTTTTGGGTTGTTTAAGCAATATAAATATGAGATTTGATTGAAGCAAGGAGGGGATTGAGCAAGATATGGGAGATGTGAGCTGGGCTTCAAGGTGCACACCTGTAATCCCAATACTTAGGAGACTGAGGCAGGAGGATCCTAGGCTTGAGGCCAGCTTTAGTAATTTAGAGAGACTGTGTTTCAAAAAAAATAGAGCTCAGGTATATTTAAGATGTAGAATGCACATGGGTTCAATTCACAGTACAAAAAAAAAAAAAAAATCTGGAAGATCAGATGAGATCATCACTTTAGAACTTGATTCAAAGGCCCAAGACATCTCATTCCAGCCCAGGCTCTCTTTCCAGGGATGATCTCACTCCCTTAACTGGGCATTGCTTCCCATTCTCTTACCATATTATATGGTAACTCAATATGCTCTGGAGAAATCCCCTGGCCTCCTAATCCCAACCCCTCCTGACAAGTTTTGAACAAATTTTGAGTACTGTTCTTAAACAATAATAACTGGTAGGATTGATAATTTACAGAAGAATGAGAAATATTTAACTACTGTGGTTTCTCTTTATTCTGTATTATACAAATTAAGATGCAATTAGAACTTGCCTTTATCTCTAAACTAATGTCTTTCTCACTGATTTCACACACATTCATTCAGTATGCAGCAGAATGATTTATTAAAATAGTATCACTGACTTTTTTCAATACATATGTCTATACTTCCCAAATATGCTTTAATTAAAGCAGGCAGTGAAATTTTTTACTGTCTCAGAGAAAGAAAGATAAGATGCAGAGAAGAAAAGTGAAAGTTTCTAAGGACAGTCTCTCGATTACTTGTTTTTCTTAATTTCAATAACCTGGAATAGGGTTTTCACAAGGTAGAAGGGAGTGAGGGAGAAAAGAGAAAGGACAAGAGAATGAAGATATCCCTCTCTTTGTAAGAAAAGGAAAGATTAATTCATACTCTGATTGCTAGCCCCAAATATCTCTGTCTATAGTAAATGAGGTGGCAAATGGTGCCCCAGGCTGGCACCTAGGCACCAAACTCTTCAAGTTAGCATCATAAGAACCTCATGTCTAAGCACTTCAAATGTTTATTTATGCAATGCCATATATTTATGTGTGTGTGTGTGTGTGTGTTGCTGGAGATTGAACCCTGGGGACTTATACCTCTGAACCATGGATTTTACTAAATTGTTGAGGATGGCCTCCAATCTGCTATCCTCCTGTCTTAGCCTAGCAAGTACTGAGATTACAGGTGTGTGCCCCCATGCCTGACTCCTTATAATGGTTTTAAATACATTTCTACAGAAACTAATATTATGAGAATTAAGAATAAAATTAAATAAGATTTAATAATATTATTAACTTTTTTGAATAATTCTAAGTGAGATTAGGCAGTCACAGAAAGGGAAGGGTCATATGTTTTCTCTCATATGTGAGAGGTAGAGAGAAACTTGGGAATAAAGGAACTTCAGATAAATGAGAAGAGATACCAGTAGAATAGTGAGAGGGGATTTGGAGAGAGAGTTTGGGAAGGGAAAAAGGATTGACTTGATAAAGGAAATAGTTCAAATAATGCTGTGTTCATATATGAAGCTAGTAATATCAATTTCAATAATTTGTAAAGGGAAGGGGAGGGAACAGGATGAAATCTGGGTGAGAACACACTAAATGCATGCATATTTCTATCACTGTGAACCACATATATAATTACAATGCACTGATAAAAGTATATTAAAAAGGAAAAAATTGTAATTTCATATGCTGCAAATAAAAGTTACAATTCCATACTTTTTATAACATCATCATTCAAAGCACTATGCAATTCAGACAAAGAAAATACATAATCCTCAATCTAAAATAATTCACATGAAAATGGATGCTTGCTCCATCATGGTAAGAATTAGAAATATAAACAAGATGCTATGGGAACATACAGGGAAAGGACTGTAGATATATTTCTAATAAGCAATATTGTTTTAGTCTTGAAAATATATCAAATCAATAAACAAGCTCAACTACATTTTGAAGATTTATAATTTGAGGTCAAGGTAACTTTTGGTTGGTTCTTATAGACTACTTGTCTAAAGGATGACCTTTCATTTCCTTGTGGAACTTGTTCTCTGATCTATTCTTCATTTTTTTTCCTCAGATTTCAACATCATTATCATTACAACTTTTTTCAATACTACCTCTACCTTAATTAGTATCTCCAATGCTAATATTCCTGCCAATGTCACCAACAGTACTATTACTATTTCTATCATCATTTCTGTTACCAGTACCATCACCCCCCCAAAACACCACCAACTCTCTGACTACTAAATATTCTGTATGTTTATGTTAAAAATAATCTAGATTTCTTAGACTCTTATCTATGGCTTCTGTTTTCAGTCTCCAAGAGGCCTGAGGTTTACTTTCAAATACTTTATTATTTTCCCTCATATTATTGACATTCTAATTTAGCTCATCTAATTGTTTCAATGACTCAACATATACCTAGAAGATGATTTCTCCTCTCATTCTGTATTATTGTAGTCTGATTACTGCTTCATTTTCAGTACCTAGTTATTTATGCAGCAAGTTACATTCTGCATTTATTTAGTCATAAGACTTGTATATGTTATAAAGAATTTTTGCAGATTTTACATTAGCTGATGAGATGAGGGACTATGACCATATTGAAGTATCCCCTCTAGTAAAGCTGAAACAAAATATAAAAGCAACTGTATGGGAGTTCTGGACAATGAATTGAAGCATGCAGTTCTCAGTAGGCAGTGAGACTCTGAAGGAAAGCATACAGGGAGCTGTAGAAAGTTTCTCCTCCACAGTTTGAGCCTAAAGCTAGTAGTTCATGAGGCACACAAAAATGTGATAAGACAAATGTGGAAAACTAATCTTTCTCTTATGGCAAAGGAAAGATTAAGCACTATGATGAATACTGAAAAGAGTGAAGGAAAGTTTGATGGGAAAGGGCTAGAAAGAATATCAAACTTAACGAAGAAAAACACCCTCTAAACCAAAAAACAGCACTAGTAAAAGAAAAGCAACAATCCAGTAAGTCTTCACCTTAATATTCATAATGTCTGGAATAAAATCCAAATATACATCTTAAAAAAAAGAAAATGTGTATGTGTGATATTGTGATGATCATATGCTTCAACTAACTGACAAAGACATTAAAGAATCTCACAGTCCCCAATGTATAAAAATAAAGCATATTTAGTAGGTGAAAATTCAACTGAGAAATGGATAAAAGTAGAAATTCTACACCCAAGGAATATAATCTTTTAAAAAATGGATGACTTTGCAAAAAAATAAAATATAGAGTAAGATGAAGTATACTTGAAGATAGATTAATGGGAAGGATCCTAGAAAATAACAAACAGAAACCAAGAAAATTAAAAACAAGGTCTTTGGAACCTGTTAGAGGATAGTGAACAGACTGTGAACAGTGTATAAGTAAGATATCACAAAGAAAATGGAAAGAGACAGAAAAATAGAACAAAAACAATTTGAAGATATTATTTTCCAGTCTTTTTTTTTCCCCAAATTTAACATGATATAACAATTTCTGGATCTAGAATGTAAAGGAACCATTGATCAGCATAAACAAAAAGAAAATTCCAGCTCAGGGACATCTCAAAGTGTTGAAAGTCAAAAAGGAAAAGCAAATATTGAAAGTGGAAAATAAAAAAGTGACGTATTACATACTAGAGGAACACCAATCCAGTTAAGTGTTAACTGTTCACCAAAATCCATGAGGAATAGCAGATTTTTAAAGTGGAAGTCAGTACAATGATGTGAATTTCTTCATATATTACCTTTCCTTCATCTGCTGCAAAAAGTGAGAAAGATATTTTTGTCTGAGTGGTGACTAGCAACCAACAGGGCCATAGATGGCAGCAGAGAAGGACACAGAAGAGATTAGAGGCCAATGTACAATTTCTGAGCAAATCAAACAGGAATAATTTTTAAAGAATAATTATTTTCCATATCTATTGTAAAAAAAAATCAGCTCATTAATTTATATGGGGAGGATAGGTGACAGAAAAAGGTCAAAATTTGCCTCTCAGATGTATGGATGATTCTTATTACTAAGAAAATATGTTAAACCATCATACCTTATTCCCTATGCATAATGGTTAATGATTTATTCTACATTTCTGCTTATACCATCTTTAAAGAAACTTTCTGGGTTTTACTGGAAAACTGATTTATAAAGTAGCCTTGGACACAGAAAAAGTTAGGTAGAGATTTTAGGGACAGGCTCAAGACTTCTACATTTTTAAAATTATATGTTAGCACTTTGGAAAATGTACTCTTGTCCATTAAAGTATTAAAAATGAATATATGAATATACAGTAGAGTCCATTGTATCATTCCATTAGTCCACCACTTACTGCATTAGAGCTGTGTAACATTTGGCTGAGTAATTTTAAGAAAAATAATAAAATAAAATGTTTGATGTGACCAGATGTGATTTAATTATAGAATTCAGACACCATTTTGATGATTGCATGAAATCATCTATAAATGATTTTGTGTAAAAAAATAAAGGTAAGTTTTTCCTTTCTGTAGCATTGAAAATGCACTGGTTCATATAATTTGGTAATAACTATTAATCATTTAGTAGAAACCATCATTTCACAGATGCAGATATTTGAACATTAATTCACAAGATATTTCCATTAACATATTTTGTTATGATAAATGCTCCATGTTTAATCTATCTATTTTAGCGAAAAGAATGCTGAATATTTTGTAGCATTTGAGTGCTATATGTAAGTTGGTTATGATAAATTAAAATTCTGTTTAATTGAAAATGTCAAAGGACCTAGCACTTTGCATTGCATTTGCTCTTAATTTTTTTGATAGAGCAGAGATTTCTGAACCATAAAAATGGTGGATAAATAAAACTTTATTGGATCCACAGAAAGAGAGATGGAAGAAAGATAAGGATCTAGATAAGAGACATCAGGCCCTCATCTTTCTCTACAAAAAAGAGGATGGATAGATTATTCATACATATCTAAATAAATGTTATTTTTATAATATAAATTATTTTATGTAACTAAATTAAATTAAATCAGTCATTTATAATATTAAGGCATGTACTATATAAATATTTGTAATATAAATAAAAAGTATATATATGCATAAAAGGAGATAATTTTGCAATACTGGTTATCAATTCACCCTTCTATTTCACTCTGTTTACTATAATAAATCTCTCTATATCAACTTATGACCTTTAGTACTGGACAGTTTTCATGTTTTAAAAAAATACAGATTTATAATCAAGATGAAAATTCTGTTTCTTTTAATATTTTTTACTTTCAATAATTCATAAGTTCTTTCATCTTTTAAATTTTTCTTATAATTTCGACTTTCTGATATTAGTAAGACAAACTTCTTTCCATCCCTGAAGGGAGCCATTTATTTTCCTGCTTTCACATTCTGCTGTTCTCTGCTGTTTTCCTGTAACTATATTCCTCTTCTTAACATAGTCACCCCCTCCCTGTGATTTTCCTGATGCTCTCAGGTATGAATACCCATTTTCCATTGGGGATGTCTAGTTTCTCTGCTCTCAGCCTCCGTATCCTTACCCTTTTATGTGACAAAGTGACTCACAGAACAACATTTGATACACAGGCAAATAAAATATACTTATCATGTTTGTCCAGACTCATTGCTATTTAAATTTTTGAAACTGTATGCTACCTCTACTATACATTCTTTTCTGATTGTGCTGCCTTTTATATGCTCAGACTTTGACAAGAGCAAGCTGAACATAAATTATGTATATGAAAGAAATATTATAAAAGAGCATTAACAATAAAATAGAAAATAATTTAAATGTTTGCTTTAAAAATAATTAACATTTCTAAATCATGATAAAAAATAATCAGGAAAATGTCATAGAATGCCAACAATATAAGTAATAACACTCTTGGCAAGACTAATTGACCATAACCATCATTAAAAGTAATTATGCTACAGTATAATTTGGAAAGGGGGGTTATATTTGTTGCTGAAGTGTTTCTCTGTGGAACACTTTGCTGTTCTTGATTCAAATTCTGACCAGAAATGAACAAATACCACAGGCATTGCCTGAGAAGTGGTGAGGTAATTAGATTTCTTACTGAATTGGTTCTAGATCGCTCCATTAGGTAAGCCATCTAGTTGAGAGGAGAGCTGTCCTTAGAATAAAGGACAATTATAAATGAATAATGAAGGCAGGAGAGAGTAAATATCAGTTGATAATTTGAAATTAGCTTCTGGAAAGTGGGCTCAGTTAATCTTACTAATTTTAGGTTTCCCTAGAAAATCAATATGGCTTTTCTTCATGGGATGAGTTTGTTCTGTGAAATAAATGCATTTGAGGTGAAATGGGAAGATGTTGGATAAGGCAATCCTATGTCCTTTGCAAGACCCAGTACTCATTCTTCAGCTGCCAGATATGTGACCATAAGCAGCTGATGCTTGAGATATTCTTAGCAATCTGTCTCTACCTAATGGAACTGCATCACCTAAGGTCACATCCCATCCTGAAGTGCAAACTGTCAATGACTGCTCAATGTAGAAAATGTGGGGCACAAGACTTCATATTTGAATTATAGGCAATTCTTAGAACTCAGATTATCTCTATTTCTCCTGATAAGGTATCAGCTAATTCTGTGTTTTACTTATCCCTCTGGGCCACTCTATTTCCTTCCCTTCCTGACACATATTGATCTTGCACTCAACTCTCTGCTGAACTCCTTGCATGCAGATTATCTTCTCAGAGGCTGTTTTCCAGAAAAGCAGATTTTACTCCACCAGAACACTTTATAAAAGAACATTTTGCATTTGAACACCTGCTTAGTCTACAGAATGCGAATACCTTTTTACATTACTATCCAGTAAGTACCCTTTTTGTAATTATACTCTCATTTTCCTCTCCTAGTTGTAGAATACTAGAACTAGCAAATTTATGGAATAAGGTAAAATTTCCACGAAAGGATTTAAAAAGAAGAAAGATGTTCTCCTTTGAATAAATAGCATATTGTAAAAAATAGCATAAAATGTTCCTGAACTATGAACTTGACTGTAAAAATTTGGATTATTAAATTAAAAGATACTCAGCATTCGGGAGGCTGAGACCGGAGGATCTGGGTTAGCGGCCAGCCTCAGCTACCTAGTGAGGCACTCCGCAACTTAGTGAGACTCGGTTTCAAAATAAAGAATAAAAAATAGGGCTGGGGGTGTAGCTCGGAGGTAAAAATGCTCCTGAGTTCAATCCCCAGTACCGCAAAAAAAAAAAAAAAAAAAAATTAAAAAAATTAAAAGATACCATAGTAATTAGAAATTGAGACTATTTTAGGGATGTTGTAACCAGAGGAGTTTTCTTCATCTGACTATTGAAGTCATGGACTCTTTGGTGTCCAATACAGGCAGAGGTACAGACCTTCAGAGGAGGGAAAATAATTATAACTATACATGATAGAACTAGCATCTTAGTAGTTCAATTTTGTGGATATACATAGGCATACCACAGAAGTAAAACAAAGTAGTGATGCTGTTCCAGCACATTATACTAGTCTTTTGAGACAGTGATTCTTGTGCACTTATTTTCCCTAATTACTGAATACAGTAAGTAGGAATTATTTTCAAAGTTCTTAAGTACGGAACCTATCATTTTGGAACTACACAAAGACAATAGATAATAGACTTTCAAACCCAAATTGTGGTGACAAGGAACAGGAGCTATTAGAATGGACTGGGGAAATGAGATCTGCTCAAAGATTTTTAAATGATCTTTACTGTGAAAAATTATTCAGAAAATGCTGTTGTTTTATATATCACATTCTCAGGTTTGGATAACTATGACTGTCTCAGTACTTTGCATAACACATTTCTAAAACTTACTAAAAGCATGAAATATTTATTGTGAATCCTCAAGGCAAGGCATACTGAGATAGTGTTACGTTCCTGTGAAGTATAAGCATTTTATTGGCATGAAGTTATGACCCTTAACTGCATGGAGTAGGCTCTGAAAGAGAAAGTAAATTAAAACCAATGACTAATACTCATAGAAAATTGTTCTCACTTTCTTAAACATGAGCTTCTATTCTTTTACTTGTTTATGAGTTCATAAGAATAGAGCCAGATTTAAATAAACAATTTAGGAAAATTAATGCTAAAATTTTTTCCTCTGAAAATTTTTTTTCTAATTTCAATTTTCTCATTCTAAAATGGAAGTTAGCAGTTACATATATGAAGATTAAAAAAAGAAAATGGTGATTACCTTAGGGCCAACAGAAACCTTATTCTGATATTTGAATAAAATAGGAAACTTGACAATAGAATGTTTTAAGCCAAAAGCTAGAACTTTTGAAACTACTTTCTACATTTGTTTTATGGGAAACATATTTCTTTTTTGTAAGAACAATCCAACTTTACTTAACAGCAATTTTACTTTTAGTTATTGGCCCAAGAAATTGCAAAATAAAGAGATATCAAGACAAACAAAATAGAGAGTCACCTGCACTTATGCTTTCAGAAACAACTCCCTCACTTGTTCTTAAAATTATGTATCCAAGAACATAAATTCATAACAGAAAAGTCAGCCCCCCATAGAGTATCCACTAATTTTACTAAGTATGTATATGTTTCTCTCAAGTAAAATATAAGATAAAACTGCCCAATATTTTATTTATGTTATATCATAATTAAAATAACTAAATAATAGGATCAAATTTTTTATGGATGTTTTAATCTATTTTTCTGGTTTTAAAGAAAGAAGTTCTAAGTTAAGTAAAATAAATGTTGCAGGTGTTAAATCAACAACACAGTCCTTTTTGCAATCTCATTTGGCTCTTCTTCTCATCATGTATCATAATAAAAGTTAGGTTTAGTTGAAATTTTCTGTTGACAATCCCAGGTCATTACTGAAGAAGCAGATATAGAGAAATGTTTACTCTGGACAATCCTTGGCTCCCATAGACTTTTCCTCTTCCACCCCATCAGTTCTGTCAAGTCTAGATTTCTTGAATTTGAAGGCACTATGCCAGCTCCATCTGTTTATTCTCATATTGAGCAAAATTCATTTAAGATGAGTTTATCTGTGAGGGGATTATCTTTCAGTTACAGATTACTACTACCAGTACAAAGTATTCAGTTGTATCAGTGTACTGAATATGCATTTGTTAAGAAGTTTAAAGGATGGGAAATGGATTGTATGCTTTAAAAAAGGCAATAGCATTTACATTAATTAATTGGACATATGGTCTTAGAGTCCAGCCAAAGCCAAAGTTTCACTGAATAGTACATATTATTCCCAATGCCAAGTAAGGAAATGAGAAAATCTGCCTCTGTATATCTTACTAGCCCTTTTTAATAAATGTTATTGTGTCTCAGTAGTATATTTCATGTTTTATCTTTATAGCTTTTAAATTTATAGTCATGATGTTTTCATATATTATAAACATTGTCTTTAAAATAATCCAAATAATGAAATAATCTGCCAAATTATTAATATCTTCTTCAGGGATGGGTAACTGTATAACCCTTGAAGTAATTTTGAAATGAACACACACACTCACACACACACACACACACACACACACACACACACACATCATCCAAAATCAATGAAATTAAAGTTATAAAATTCCATTAATTCCATTAGTGTGGCATAAGGATAAGCATAAGATTTGAAATTGTTGTGTAAAAGCTCTAATAGTACCACCATTTCTTTGTTCCTACAAAGTTGATAGTCAGATGGCAAAGTATTCAAATAAGGACTAGTATTAACAGTTGCAATTTTACTTCCAGGAACAGTTGCCTTCTGACCATTAGGGCTCTGCTAGGCACGGTGCCACATCCCTGTAATCCCAGTACATGGAAAGCTGGGACAGGAGGATCACAGATTTGATGGCAGCCTCAGCAATTTTGCAAGACTCTCAGCAACCTAGTGACATCCTGTTTCAAAACAAAAAATAAAAAGAGCTGGTGGTGTTAGCTTGGAGGTAGAATGCCCATGAGTTCTATCCCTAGTATCGGAAAAGAAAAAAAAAAAACTTAGAGCTGTGCTATAACATAAATAAGAGGTCCTCAAATATTAAAATAATCATGACAATCAGATGTTACTAAATATTTAATACTTGGAAGTTCTTTAATATTTTATATATAGATAAGCCATTTAATAAGATATGCTTTTTTTGTCCTGCAAAATGGGAAGACCAAATGTAATTCAGTCAGAATTTAAATGATATTATAATTGAAATGATATTAGGTTAATATATTTAATTTATTTGTTAGAAGGAGGGGCCTATGCTTATTCAGTCAATAAAATTGAAGTTAAGCTTATCTCAACTATAATGTTAGCAGTTTTTAGATTATTGGATATGAAAATCCTTCACTTTTCAAATAAGTATGGTGTATTTTAGATGAACATTGTGGATAATTAACTCTTTAGTTGAAGTTGATTGATCTGTTAGTGTATTTATGTCCAAAATCCTCAGGCTTTTTTTTTTCTATCCTTAGCAATAATGTAAAGTTGAAATAGAAAATATTGTAAAAGTCATTTTAAAATCTAGTAATCCCCCCAAAATAGGAGAAAAAAAACAATCAACACTGAGAAAAACAAAACAAAACTTCCCATTCTAAGAAAGCAAACACTTGCATGCAGATTAATACTGTCTTTCCAATATTTAAAAATTTCATAATGCTAGTAATAGAAAAAAAGTATTGTCAGAATACCCTTGCATTTAAAAAATGCAATTGTTGTGAATTCAAATAACACAAGCTTGCCTGAAAGAATGACAACTCATATTATAAAATATGTCACACTTATATTTGACTCTAATTTAATTTTTCCCCAACCAGCAGGATATCTTGAAACAGATGCTATAAAGAATGTCATGCATAACTACTCTGTTTATCTCACATTGCTTTGTTTCTTTTTTTTTTTTCTTCTTCTTTTTTCCTCACTGATTCTCATAACCCAGCAGCAGTTTTATAATTCCTGACTGGTTCAGTAACTCTGTGACTTATCAAATAAAATGCTGTGTAAAATTGCTTGTACAGTCAATCTGTACCCTACCTCGATGTTTCAGGTATTGGAGCTGACAAATGAAGATCATCATGGAATTAAGTTCAGGAATTTTAAACAAAATTAAAAATCTACCAAACAAGACTTCATTTATGAAATGAGTTTAGGTAATTTATTTAATATTTCCAGGTGCACTTCTTATCTGCAAAACGGGTAAATTAGATAAAGTGTTAGTTAAGGCCATTCTCAGTAAGAAATTTTGATCAATATATTCCTTAATTTAAATATTAGAATGAGAAGACTTCTCTTTCAAAAATAAAATATTATTTTCTAAAATTTGATAGTTTTCATTATTATCTATTTTATACATATGTATGAATATTTTAGAAGACAAATATTAGGTAGCATCATTCACAAAACAGACATCTAAGAAAAGAAGCCAGTCAAAATTATGATGTAGCCAGGCATGGTGGCACTCAAACTGGAGGATCCTACTTGGTGGTCAGTCTCAGCTACTTAGTGAGGCCCTCCACAACTTAATAAGACCCTGGTTCAAAATAAAGAATAAAAAATAGGTCTGGGGGTAGATCTTGGAGGTAGAATGCCCCTGGGTTCAATCTTCTCCACCACACACACACACACCAAAAAATATGATATATCAATGAAATGTATATATAGAGAGAGATAGATAGATATAGATATATATAAATGAAATATATGTATATATACATATATACACACACATATCACTTCATAAAGGCTATATTTTCTAGTTACCATTTCTATTAAATATTTCAATGGAAAATAAAATTTTACACAGTTTGAGCAAGTCAGAGTGCTTTTATACAAAGGACATAAAATCTCTATGGAAAAAATAAAAATTAGTAATGCTAAGTTGAACAAACCCACTTATATGTATGTTGCATGAATGGAGGAAATTACTCATTTTTAAGGGAATAAAATGCAGATATATTGGCTCAGATAAACATTTTGTTTCCATAAGGGTCAATGGGTGAATGTCATACTGCACAGTTCATCTCTGAAACATTTGAGGCACTCTGTGTTCTCTAGTCATCTACTGAAGATTAATCTCAAAAGTGATCCTGTTTAGAATATCATTTAGACTCATTTCCAATTAGAATCCTGAGGATTGACATAGTACAAAGTCATGTAGGTTCCTATCATGTAAAAAAATAAATAAATAAACCATTTTTTAAAAAATCTCAATTCAGAACCATGGTGACATTTTAAACACTCACTCCACAGTCTTATTCACATCTGCGTCTAATCTTTTAAGTCCTTGAACCCACAATTGTGCTACCAACGGGTGACACCCCAGCACAATATGGTTTTGTATTTTGAAACAAGGATGCCATATCCATAGGCTGCTGAAAGCCTCACTAAGGTGCTGAGGCTGGATTTGAAACTATCATCCTCCTGTCTCAGCCTCTCAAATATAAGACTTGCAGGTGTACACCACCACGCACACCTATCAAAGGCATATCAATGAGAAATATACTAATAACTTGCATTAGTATTGAGGACAATTGTTTCATTTTTATAAGTTAAACTTAAATGCTTCTTTCAAAGATCATAGAGCTTAAACATCCCTATCAGAAAGGGCCCTCTACATAGCATTTAAACAAAACCATTGCCAAAAGCGGGCAAATCTGGGTATTTATTTGGAGCCGAGTATTTTATTTGTTAGTTTTGTTTGGTTTGGATAAACTTTTTACATTTGGTTTTACAGTTGTTGAATTTTCTAATAGTCTTTAATTTATCTCCACTCTATCTGGATCATTTGAGAAGTAATATAAAGCAGACTTCTAAAATTTTTTACCATAAGATTAAGGTTTCAGTAAGCATAAGCACAGCAGAATTCATGTGTAAATGCACATTTTCATTATGATGCTGGGCATGCATAAGTGGATGTCCAGCTGTGCACATTTTAACTAAACTATCTTTTGTGTTCTACAATTATTTTTCACCAACTTTCTACTACCACTCACCAGTCTTGAAATAAATGACAGAGAAAATGCTCCATGCCAACTGTGTCATTATTGTGTGACATTCTTAAAATATATAACATGCAAAAAGCAAGAACATTCACAATTATTTGTTTTCCATTCATAATTAGAGAAAACAATGAAATATTACAGAAATCATTGTTAGCACTATGATTTCAAACTAAACTGATAGGATCCCAAATTCAAGGCTAGCCTCAGCAACATAACCAGATCCTGTGTCAGAAATATAAATAATAGTAGTAATTTAAAAAGTCTGGAATGTAGCTCAGTAGTAGAGCTTCCCTGGATTAAATCTCCAGTATTAAAAAAAAGTGAATTGATTTGAGCTTTTAAAGAATATTTTGGTAAATAAAGTCAAGATAACTTTTTTTAAAGAGGAAGTCCAAAGAATATAAGTAGATATTCCTTCTTGTAGGAAGTAGAACTTAATTTCTACCTACTTCTAATGCCTTATGGTTATTAGATTGCACCTAGTGATTCACTTCCAGAGAACAGGGTTAAAAAGGAAAAAAACATTCTTTTGGGTATATACCCAGTAGTGATATTGCTGGGTCATATGGTAGGTTCATTCCCAATCATCTGAGGGTCCTCCATACTGTTTTCCAAAGTGGTTGCACAAGTTTGCAATCCCACCAACAACGTATTAGGGTTCCTACTTCTCCACACTCTCACCAGCATTTGTTGTTGTTTGTGATTTTTATGATTGCCATTCTGATTGGAGTTAGGTGAAATCTCAAGGTAGTTTTGATTTACATCTCTCTGATTGCTAATGATGTTGAACATTTCCTCATACATTTATTGGACATTTGTATTTCTTCTTTTGTGAAGTGTCTATTTAGATCCTTTGCCCATTTTTTGATTGGGTTATTTGCTTTCTTAGCTGTGATTTTCTTGAGTTCTTTGTATATCCTAGATATTAGACCTCTATCTGAAGAGTGACTGGCAAAAATCTTCTCACACTCTATAGGCTCTCTGTTGAGGTTCTTGATAGTTTCCTTTGCTGTGCAGAAGCTCTTCAGTTTATTGCAATCCCATGTATTGATCTTCCTTTGAGTTGCTTGTGCTTTGGAGGTCTTGTTGAGAAAGTTTTTACCTGTGCCTATGTGTT